>JAVTVY010046230.1:0-21380 GCA_036873755.1 Hanleya hanleyi | reverse complement strand
CGTTAGATGTATGCTCGGCTGTCCAATCAAAAGTCGCCGTTTCAGAAAGTTCCATCCTTTTGTCCTAGTCCTGTTCTAGGCCTGGATATTCGTCGGGCAGCATGTCATGAAACAGTTGTTTGCGCATTCTAATCGCATTTTCCAGGGCATCGGTGGGTGGTAAACCCATATCCTCTTCGAAGTGACGCTTGGTCTTCATGATGGACCTGTGTGTGGGGTCGCCTTTCATTTCAAGCGGTAGTAAGGTATACTGTTCATAGATCGCCATGGCTGTTTTCCTGATGCGGGGCCGCATTTCGGTGTACGCCTGTTGTGAGTTATCCTGTCCCGCGTCCTCGATCGCTTCAGCGTGAGTATTGATAGCTGCTGTTACAATACGATCCCAGAAGGTAGGTTCTGCCTCACTTTCCTGGGATGTAGGCTGACTATCTGAGGTCAAGCTCTCCATATCAGTAGATAGACTGTCAGCAATCTTGGATTCGGTATCAGTCGATGCACTCTCATCAATCTCTGTATCAGCATCTGCCTCAACGGGCTCGTCGGAGTCTGGATGGAAAGTCTTCTGGTGTCGCATCATATCGTAATGTCTGGTGAACGTGCGTTCGCACTCAAAGCAAGTATAAGCCATGTCGACGGTTGAACGTCGAATGAGCGTGTTTTAGCAATACACTTGCTTTTATAGACGCCCGTCAACGCTTAGCTTAACGCTCCAACGCCCTGGTGAATTAGCTCAGAAGCTGTAATTTTACTAGACACCAATACATCGAAATGCAGTGACGCCCATCAACGCCCGTTGTTACGCTTTAACGCCCATCTCAACGCCATAACTTCCGTCTCAACGCCTTAACGCCCGTTTCCATACCTGTCTCAACGCGTTATGCCATGTCCATCATCATTGGACGTTGATGTTGGAGGTTGAAGAAGATAATTTCCCGTCTCCAGCTGGGTCTCCATAAAGGTTTGAAATGCCTCATGCAGGGTCAGCAGATTCTGGGCACGGGTAGTTGTGTTGGTATCCTCATTGGATATTATCTGTTTCTTATGCAGCAGAAGACATACCCGTGTCACCCATTGGATGTCATCTATGAGCGTGGTAAGATGTGAAGGCATGCGTTGGTGCTGAACGGTGGATTCACCTTGCGCTGTATCAATAATAGTATCGACATTGGCTTGACGTAACGCTTCGGCTATAATATCCTCGTTGTCGGGTTCAAACAAGTTGGACTCTGTAGTGCTCATGGTGAAATGAGGGGACTGGTGCCGTGTGGTCTATTTATAGTGAGACGCTTTTGGTCTTAATGATGCGTTCGAACAAATGTTTCTTTTGTGCTATTGCGGTGACATACGCCGCTCTCCAGTTCATGCTCGAGGTTTTCAACATCGACGCTGTTCTATCGATTTCCATATGGACTAGGTCCTTCTCCAACAATTTCAGATGGGTCAAGAGGTCGCCATACTGCTGACGTAAAGCCCGTCGTAGTCTGGGTGCCAAAGTATTATGGGCTAACATTGCGGCTTCCTCTTTCGAATAACCTTTGCGGTGAAACTTGTTTCCTGTGGCCTCCAACATCTCCCCCAGCTCGGCGTCCATTCTTTCTGTGAACAATTCCTTCCATAGCCTCGATTTCACATTATGTTTATTTCCTTGTACGGGTTTGGGTTGGTCCTTCACGGTTGGGTAGTATTCGGGGACTAATGGTATGAAGGGGACACGCTGTACGGGAGCGGGTTGCTGCTGCTGCTCTGCCAGATGTGGACTCGGTGGATAGTGTAGGGGCTGTGGTGATGCCTCGCCGGGTAACAGGTGGGTCGTCAGCCGACGATCTTCCGGGGTATGGGCTTTTAAATCTACGAACAGGTAGCCGTACGGACGACTTGTCGCTCCTTGAAACGCCTGCATGAAATGGTCGATGTTCTGAGGATAAATTCGACTACCAAACACACGGATTTGTGCTCTGTCGATGGGGTTGGAGAACAACACAAAGTATTGGCAGTTCAAGGCAATATCTCTGGACGCCTTCCCTTGAGGAAAGAGATTCTGAGTCAAATAGATGACGGACATATTGCGATGATGGGACCCTTTGGTGAATAGGTCAGCGATTTTCGAATTGTCCTTGGCCACACTCATCAGATCATCGAGCACTACCACGTTGGTCTGCTCGGAATCGAAGTAATAGGGTTCGCCTATGTCGTGAGGAATTCCTGGGACAAAGCTCACATTCTGTAACCTTGTAGTTTCGTAGGCGGGCTGCCATTGGCTATAACACCAAACAACACGTGTTGGAGCTGGGGTTGCCACACCTTCCTCTAAGAACTTCATCACCCAGGACGTCTTTCCACACCCCGTGGGGCCGCTCACCGTCATCGTATAGGGATGTTCTACGCCACTTGGTGGGCCTATAGCGGGACTTGGTAGTGTCTCTTGTCTATGCGTTAGACGCATATGTCTGAGCATATTGTCTCGACGAGAGAGTGTCTTTGGACAGAACGGACATGTACTCCGAAATGGTACCCGGTCATAGGATGGATACCGACAGAGGCTAATGGTGTACAAACGACCTTATATGATCACTGACTCACTCACTCACTCACTCACTCCCTCATTCACTCACTCACTCCCTCGCTCACCCAGTCACAGATCCCAAAATGCCTGCTTTCTATACTACGGCCAGAATGCGCATGCTCAAAATGATGAAAACGGAGGAACCATTAGTCCAGTCGGATCCCACTCACTCACTCACTCACTCACCGTCGTTAATGCGTCCATGCGTTAAGACGGGCGTTGGGACGCCTCACCGGCGTTGTGCATGCTTCACTCACTCACTCACTCACTCACTCACTCACTCACTCACTCACTCATTAGGACGTTATCTACTCCAAATGCACTCCATCGCACCTTCGAAACTGACAGGTGACGTGGACACCCCTTCAAGTCGTGGTCTACACCCCGACAGCTACAAAATAACACTTCCCTAGACTCATTCGGATCCATAGTGGTCCATATCGGCCTCAAAATATCTATTTCCATACTACGGCCTGCCTGCGCATGCGCAGAATGACGATATTCCTAACACCCATCCACCCAGGGGATGCGCCCTCCCGTATGCATCACATTGATACCTCATTCGACTCAATCAGAGCATTAGTGGCCCACCTAGACCCCAAAACGTTCCTTCCAATGCACTTTTCCCATAATTCCCTGTCTGCGCATGCGCAGAATGTCGACAACGGTCGGTATACTAGTCCAGGCGGATGCCCCCTCACGTAGGCTTCACATGGATACCTCACTCGACCCCATCGGCCCACTAGGGACTCCCCTCGATCCCAAAACGTCTATTTCCATACCCTTTTCCCACAATTCCCTGTTCACGCATGCGCAGAATGTTGAACACGAACGATACACTAGTCCAGGCGAACGCCCCCTCACGTATTCTTCACATTGATACCTCATACGACTCGATCAGACCATTAGTGGCCCACCCAGACCCCAAAACGTCAATTTCCATACCCTTTTCCCACAATTCCCTGTCTGCGCATGCGCACAATGTTGACAACGGCCGAGACACTAGGCCAGGCGGATGCCCCCTCACATAGGCTTCACATTGATACCTCATACGACTCCATAGGACCACTAGTGGCCCACAAAGACCCGAAAACGTCTATTTCCATACCCTTGGTCTACTGCGCATGCGCAGAATGACGTCAGTTCCACGTGTCACCCAGCCCATCGGATGCCCCCTCACATAGGTTTCACATTGATACCTCACTCGACCCCATCGGACCAATAGTGGCTCCCCTAGATCCCAAAACGTCTATTTCCATACCCTTGGTCTACTGCGCATGCGCAGAATGCCGATATTCCAACCCCACACCCACCCGTCGGATGCCCCCTAACATAGGCTTCACATTGATATCTCATATGACCCAATTGGACCATTAGTGGCTCCCCTAGATCCCAAAACGTGTATTTCCATACCCTTGGTCCACCGCGCATGCGCAGAATGGCGCTATTTCAACCTCGCACCCAGCCCATCAGATGCCCCTTCACGAATGCGTCACATTGATACCTCATACGACCCAATCGGACCATGCAGCGTATTTGAATTCTGGGGACTACTTTTTCTCCGCGGAAGCTTTTTTCCGCGACCGCTTCACCGCCAGACATGACCGCATCACCGCGGAGGAATACAAAGGTCAAAGGTTGGCAGACCTATAGTGGTGAAAACTTGGCACACAGCCAATGCTGATGCAATCCAGAACATGTCAGAACATGCCTTGATCACGTGATCGCCACATGACCGCCACAAGTTTAAGTGCAAAGAGGTCAATGAGACCTGTTTTGCTTGTGTACTACTACTACCTACTTTACAAGTTTCTAGAGAATAATTGCCAATCGCACATGTAAAATAACGTCCAACTCCAGGGAGATAACTCTTACACATGTGGACAGTTTTGTCTAAACTTGTCATAAATCTAGTTCTGGATATACAACCCGATACAGCTGTTAATTAGTTAGCCTCAAACTTTTGTGATATTAATGATTGTTATGTATACCCTCTCATTATCTTTTACTGAAAGATGTTGGAATGTAGTATTTTTATTTTGTTTCTGATTGGATATATTAAACATCGCATTCACACCATTTCTATACTCTATTGTATATGAAGAACTATCTCGATGATTTTTCGCACCGGACCCTATAAATTACATAAAAATATTGAAGAAGCGTGGATATAACATTCCTTATCCGAACTTGAGTCTTGAGAGACTTGGGGTTATAACTACTAATATAAATAATTTATGGGATACATATCTGGTTGATATATCTAATGTAGCTAAATATAATGATGAAACCAACTTTCTGCTCATAGCTATCAACGTCATCTCCAGATACTTATGGATAGTACCTCTACAGAACAAATCTCATCAATCCATTAAAGAGGGACTGGAGATTTTCAAAGCAGGGAGACAACCCACACTTCTCCAGGTGTTAATTATTACGTCACGCAAAGAAGAAAGCTAACTACGCCGAAAGAGTTATACGAACTGCTAAGAATGTCAAATACAGATACTTTACTCAAAGACACACATATCGTTATAAAGAGGCTTTGTAAGATGCATGGCACTGTACACGTTTACAGTCAGCGCCCTAACAGATCCCTGAATCAGAGAGCCCCGATAAAAGTTATCAAAGAGAATGAATCGCTGCTGTGGAAGGAGTTATTCGTAGATACGTTGAATAAACGTCAGAAGGAACGACAGAAAACGAATGTAACAAAGCGCCACTATAACATTCCATTAGGCAATACTGTGAGAATTTCGCATATTAAACATCTATTCCAAAGGGATTATTAAGGAAAGTAGATAGAGGAATTCTTCAGCGCAGGTTTTGAAGGACTGGGATAAAATCGATGTTCTGGATGAGTCTAATGAAGGGAGATTCTATCAAACTTCTAAATTACAACAATACCCGGATGCATTATGGCGTATCGAAAAGATTCTAAAACACGTCGTTGTAGTATAAGAATTGAGAGTTGGGCTTCACAGGTGAACATCGATAATTGATGAGTATCGAGCTTTCGCTGATATATATTATTATTGCGTCGAGTGAGCTATTCGCATTATTGGGGAAACCGTCGAGAGCATCTTGTCACTACTATAGCTTCACCATGTTGCCGTGGACAGACGATAATGATAAGTGGATCAAATAGTAATGTAGGCCACGCTAGAGCTTTCCTGCGACAAGAATCGCGTAAGAATGAGGGAGGAGACTGGATCAAGAGTCCGGAGAAGAAAATGATTTTGAACAACTAGTATACGAGAACATCTTGGAAGTGTGTCTGATGAAGTGGGTCATCACGCTTCCTTTATATGTTTCCATCCGTTTCAAACCGGTTCCACTGTGTACTACTGGGAATTCCCCTTCTATTGTTGGTATAACTGGTTTAAGCCATGACCTCAATATACCAGGAAGATAGAGGACGGACTCCTTCCTCCATGAGCTCTTCTACTCGGGGCGGCGGATCAACCTCCATGTGCTCTTCAACTCCGGCATCCATGGGATCTTCAATATTTCCACTGTGTCCTCTGGGTCTTGAGAATGGGGATCAATGGATGATGCGTTAGTGACGTCTCAATTGACTGGGATGCTTAAATACTATACAACACTCCGCACATGCATGTGTGACTACTTCATGTCGGTCACGTGTGCGGCAACGTAAACTATCCAGGTGAAAAAAGGCGGCATGCACGTGAACATTCTGACAAAATAAACAACCAGGCAGTGCGCTCGATTTTTGTAAACTTTTTAGCCGGTTCGAACAGGTTTGCTATGTGTATGCCATGACCTGTCACCTGCTCCTACGCTAGTCAGGACAAACACCTGATGCCAGCGGGTTATCAACAAAAATACCAATAAAAAAAACACATAAGAGCGGTGAGATCTCTGTTTTTTCTTATTTACAAAAAACAACGTGAGAACTTAAGCCCAGAACGGGGCTTGTACATTGAAATGGTCTTCAATAAAGTCATACACCAGTACATCTCGCTCCTGGGCTTCGGGGTACTCGTCAAACATCTACACGATCTTGGGTAGGGTCCGTCCACGACAACGGTGGTAGGGGTAAAACAGCCAATATTGTCCACACACGCTTGACTGTTCTAACATCACGCCTCTGTGCCTTCGTTCTGTTCGGGAAGAAGTGTTGGTATGCCGTAAGGGTCGAAGTATTCGCCCCGGTCTTCTGTCAAGTACACGGCCACCCAATGCTCCCCGGGTCGACCCATCGGGTCTGTGTTGAGCACGCATACAGCGGAGTACACACGGTCTAGCGGGAGTACCTCTCGGGCAAACACCTCTTGAAAGACGGTCCACGTCCACGGATCGCTCTCCAGCACGGTGGAAATCTGGCTTGTATCCATGTTAGGTGGAATAGTCGCAAAGCACGCGTCGGCTCTTGTCGACTTGAATGACGTTGTCGAATTCGGCGTAGCAAATCACATTTATAGTGTTGAGCAGGGGTGTCCCGAAGTGGATTTCCAGTCGCAAGTTGCTCTTCTTGACGAGGTTCAACCGATTATCGTTGTCTGGGGTCGGGGTAAGGTCGAAGCGGAACAACGTGTTCCCGTCACAACACGCGTCCCGTTTGATATGGTTCCCTCCGTCCTGGTCGATTTGATCCGTGGCCACAAAGTTGATGTTGGAATGCTTGCAGCAGAAAGGGGTTATCCGCATACATCCCGTTTAAGCTAGTGCTGCCAACACAGGCTATGGTCAGCCGCTTGGAAAGATCCCTCAGGAATAAATTTTCTTGGTTGGTGACCTGATTCTGAGCCGGAACGGAAAACACTTCGGTTTGCACACGTCGGATGGGGTATTGGGCTGGCTTTTGATCCAAGGCTGTAATATGACTCAACAGACATACTGACAGAGCCACATGACTTCACAGTATAGTCTTCTGGTTAACCTATCCTAATTACAACGCATATAAGGGAAGTGGGAAGAGGTGCCGACATACTGACAGAGCCACATGACTTCACAGTATAGTCTTCCGGTTAACCTATTCTAAAGCACATACCAAGAATCTAACGATTCGTGATACGTGTTGTATCTCAAGTACGCTTTTATTGTACCTGTTCATGTGGCAACTTGGATGATATGAACACACGGCCCCTAGCACCGGCATAAGCGGTATTAGATACAAATCTAGAGAGCTATGATGGAAATGCTCTGACAACTCGTATATTGGCAATTGGTGAGCTGTTTCGCTGTGACAACTCGTACACTGGAGATTGGTGAGCTGTATCGTCGTCAGATGAAAATGACGGCATTTAACACAAAAGACTAGTCTGTAAGGCCCGATGTCGACCCAGCGCCAACTTCCTACAAATGCCAACATATATCAAAGAACAAAAGGTCTGTACAGGGGCGGGCCTCGGGGACGAAACGTCCACCAGCAGAAGCTCGCCATATACAGGTAAAAATTACAACACATATAAGGGAAGTGAGTAGAGGTGCCGACATACTGACAGAGCCACATGACTTCACATTATAGTCTTCCGGTTAACCTATTCTAAAGCACATATCGAGAATCTAACGATTCGTGATATGTGTTGTATCTCAGGTACGCTTTTATTGTACCTGTTCATGTGGCAACTTGGATGACATGGCCACACGGCCCCTAGCACCGGCATCAGCGGTATTAGATACAAATATAGAGCTATGATGGAAATGCTCTGACAACTCGTATGTTGAAAATTGGTGAGCTGTTTCGCTGTGACAACTCGTACACTGGGGATTGGTGAGCTGTGTCGTCGTCAGATGAAAATGACGGCATTTAACACAATGACTAGTCTGTAAGGCCCGATGTCGACCCAGCATCAACTTTTCACAGTGCCAACATATATCAAAGACCAAAAGGTTTACAGGGGGTGGCCCTCGGGGACGAAACGTCCACCAGCAGAATCTCGCGATATACAGGTAAAAATTACAACACAACGCAAGGCCTCGGACGCTCGTGTCAGAGTTTGATGGACACTGTTCAATAGGTAGCGGTCTTGCATGAACAAGTCCCCCTGGAGACGTCCCATGAAACCCTTTCGTTCGTTCCATCCGGCATTGTCGGCCGGGGGTGTTCCGGTAGTACAAGGGTGTCGTCAGATGAGACTTTTTGGCTTCTCGGCCGTAGGACAGCAACGTTTCGATGTAGGCACGACAGGGTAGGTTTTGTTCGAGGCATTCATGAGTTTGTCGCTGAGAATCACATCCACCTGCTGGAACAGGGAGGGGAGACAAAAGGTTGATTGGGTCCACCGGAGCATCGTTCTCGAGATTGGTCCCATCGCCATTGACGATCTTGGCTTTCACGCACAAGTAGGTGTGGGTTAAATCCACGTATGCCGTATCAGCGTTGGGGATTTAGAATTCGATAGGGCTCGACTCGGTGATGCTGGAAAGAGGGAGATGTTCCACCCATTGCCCCTCTACGGCACTGATCTAGGTCGTCGGTACGGTCCACAAGTCAAATCAAATTCCCTGTTGGTGAAAGGGCAGGGTTGGATGGATGAAGGACATGGTTACGCAAAGATATCCCGGGTCTTTGATGTGCGTCGTCACTTGGTCGGTATTGGACTGGTAGGAGGTATCGGCGGTGCAGGTCTTTTATTGCCTATGGCTCGTTTGGTTTTGAATACCAAGATCCTGCCGGCTTCTTTGGCTCCGCGTTTTACTGCCTCTCGGATGGGGGCACCGCTGAAGGCATCACCCTGGGCTTGCGCCCCTCTTTGGGCCGCTTGTTTCCCGACCGCTTTAAATCCGCGCGTCACTAGTGTTTTGAAGTTGCTGCCGAGCACGTTTCCCAGTCCACGACCCCGTCGAATACGGGTCACCTAAGGACAGGTGGACTACCTCCGACTTGTTGGATGTAATAGTCCACATAGCTGGGTGTTTCGCACTGGTAAGGTACCGCCTTCATCATGTAAAGTTGGGCCATCGGGCCTGGTGAAAATGCAGTGTCAGCACTACTTTTCCTCGGCCAGTGTCGTCCCTTGTATCAATCTTGATGGTGTGGCTGTCGGTCTACTAGACTGGTAGATAGAGTACGTCGCTAAAGCTGGGTGACATGCTCTCCGTAGTCTCCGTTCACCGGGCAGACGCGCAGCAGGGGCACATTGCTATCCCCGACGATGTGTGTATCGATCACGCCCGAATAGACGTAGAGTCCGTATAATCCCGCATTCAGACCCATCATGGCATTGGTTCGTTCGTGGACAGGTCCGACTTTGAATTAGAAACGCTAATTCCAGCAGCTGCTGCAACGTCGCGCTAACACTCAACGTCAGACTCGCCCCCATCATCAACTGAAACTTTTCATTGTGTTTATGGTATGTGATGTCCATCTCATTAATGAATGGGAGAGGCGTCATCCGGTTGACCTGGTTCCGGGCTCTTGTCCGATTCGCCATCGGATGGTGCAAGGCCGTCATAAACGCGGGGATGTATGGTACTGCCTGCCCTTTGGGGAGTGTGAAGGTATATGTCTTGCCCTCGTACAGGACTTCGTACCACACCGTGTACTTTTGCACGTTGTACCACGTATAGCGGTATTGGGTATCCACCATGCTACATTCGCATCGTCCAGGGAGATGTAAGTGGTGTGGGAGTTGAGTAACGTAATGGGCTAAGGTTTTGTCCGGGAACAGCTCGGCTGAGCTGTTAATAGGCAGTCTAAGGTAAAACATGACGACTGACGTGTCCCACGTCAGGCCCTCGTATTAATAAGCGTTCCAAGCCTCGGGCGGCGGGAATCGTTGGGGACCTATCACGAGTCTCGACTGTTGTGGTGTGTGGGGCGGTGTCCCGGGCATCTGCTGCTGCCGTTGCATCCAAGCCCAACGCTGCGGATTTCCGTTATTTCTTGTGGGGCGTGCATGTCCGTCAACCTCTGGGCGAAAACCTGCCATCCTTTAGGGGTCTCATGTGACCTGCGTTGTGACACATCATATCATTCACCAAATCCACTATATGTGTGCTGGGCACCACTTGGTTCTGGATCAGGAGTTCATCTATTTCGTTCCAGGACATGTTGGGATGGTCTTCCAGCCTGCCCTCTTCTGGGACGTATTGGGTAGGCTCTTCATTACTTCGTCTGTCATCCACTGCAGGGCTGAGGGTGGTACACCTGGGAATGGTAGCTGTGGGACAAGAGGTTCGGGCGGTACGAGTAGTCCTGACTGTGCGGCTGACGCTGGGGTTTGTTAAAGTAATGTACCGTTGAAGGGCCTGATTGTACTGTTGTACATTCTCACTATCTCTTAAATCCTGTCGTTGTAAAACCTGTCTCATCTCTTCATCGAGGGTGTTCAGCGTTTTCTCCCTCAGTGGGACCGGGTACGGCGATTGTAGGGTGTGCAACAGGCGCAGGTCGACCAGGGTCATTTTTTAAATTGCGTTTTGACTCTGGGCACGATTTTCCACATTTGGAGTTTAATAGACAGTACTAGGCCTTTATACCAATATTTCCAAAGGGCTCGACTCCATGGAGAGGTGTGCCATCACCCACCACTACTGGACTATGACAGCTATCCTTGGGGTACGGACCACGAGCGGTCAGGCCGGAACCAGCTCTTTGTCCTGTTGACCCTGACGCTGTGGCAATGACAGAATAGACCCCATTTTTGTATAAAAGTCCTACGTTCGGGCCACTCGTACATTTTAAGGTTATAAGAGCGTGGAGTCCGCTTCAGGATGACGGATCATGTCGTACGTTTGTGTCTAACTCCCGAAGTCTACCTCTACGTGTATGAGGAGTGCGTGGAGATCATCGAAAACATTGGGGATGTGTGCGATTGTGACCCGTCACGGCCCCACCGATAGTCATTCGGCTGACGAGAAGGGTTTAGCGAAAATTCAAACGGGTTCTGAGTGAGAAACTGGGCAGAAACCTCATCAATCTGTGTCACGATGTCTACGTTCGTCGCGGTGCCTTCTTTGCTAGGCTCAATTGAATGGATTCAAAATGCATTTCACCCAGAATCCCGATCTATGATCCGCCTTCGAACAGGCCGTACCGGAGGTGGACGACGTGCTGGCCGAAGACCTGTCGCACATTTGGCCGTCAAAGCGGCTTTGCAAAATGCACTGAAGTCCAATGAAAACCTACAGAAATAAAGGCGGTTTAATCTACAGACATCAGTCGTCATCATTAAGCGTTGGGATAAGGTGTTAGACAACTTATACTACAGCCACGACATCCCGGCTGTGTATAGTGGGGTGAACGCTCTCTACCAGTCTGCCAAGCCCTATTGGATCCGTCGATCACAAGTTCAAGCCTGGTTAAATATCAACACATATTAGGGAAGTGGGAAGAGGTGCCGACATACTGACAGAGTCACATGACTTCACAGTATAGTCTTCCGGTTAACCTATTCTAAAGCACATACCATGAATCTAACAATTCGTGATATGTGTTGTATCTCAGGTACGCTTTTATTGTACCTGTTCATGTGGCAACTTGAATGATATGACCACACGGCCCCTAGCAAAGGCATAAGCGGTATTAGATACAAATCTAGAGAGCTATGATGGAAATGCTCTGACAACTCGTATATTGATAATTGGTGAGCTGTTTCGCTTTGACAACTCGTACACTTGGAAATGGTGAGCTGTATAGTCGTCAGATGATAATGACGGCATTTAACACAAAAGAATAGTCAGTAAGGCCCGATGACAACCCAGCATCAACTTCCCACAAATGCCAACATATATCAAAGACCAAAAGGTCTGTACAGGGGGCGGGCCTCGGGGACGAAACGTCCACCAGTAGAATCTCGCCATATACAGGTAAAACTTACAACGCATATAAGGGAAGTGGGAAGAGGTGCCGACATACTGACGGAGTCACATGACTTCACAGTATAGTCTTCCGGTTAACCTACTCTAAAGCACATACCAAGAATCTAACGATTCGTGATATGTGTTGTATCTCAGGTACGCTTTTATTGTACCTGTTCATGTGGCAACTTGAATGATATGACCACACGGCCCCTAGCACCGGCGTAAGCGGTATTAGATGCACATCTAGAGAGCTATGATGGAAATGCTCTGACAACTCGTATATTGGTAATCGGTGAGCTGTTTCGCTGTGACAACTCGTTCACTTGGGAATGGTGAGCTGTAAAGTCGTCAGATGAAAATGACGGCATTGAACACAAAACACTAGTCTGTAAGGCCCGATGTCAACCCAGCATCAACTTCATACTTCATAAAAACCCAGGACACCTATATCAACGCTTTCAAACAGAGCTTCAAGACCGGGCACAAACCCATGTACTTGCAGACCGATAAAGGGACAGAATTCCTCAACGGACCCTTGCAGCAGTTTCTGAAAACCCACAGTGTGTTCTTCTTTTAAACGTACAACGAAAGCAAGGCCTCGGTCGAGAGGTTCAATCGCAATTTCAAAGGCCGCATGTGCAAGTACTTCACCTATAAGAATACAGAGCGGTACATCGATGTTCTTCCGCAGTTGGTGGCCGGGTTCAACCGGGCCTATCACCGCAGTATCCAGATAGCCCCATCCAAGTCCGGGTCGTTCTATATCTCCGAGTATCCCTCCAACGTCCACGTCCCTATAAATTCCAGCGTGGTGATCAAGTGCGGATTAGTGAAATCAACCCCGCCAACCCACGGTATATCAACTGGAAGATCTCCAAGGGGAGATGCTGGAAGGCACGTTTTATGACGTGGAGTTACAGCCCGTGGAGAAATGCACAGCGGATTACTACCATGTGGAACGCATCCTGAAGACCGAGTGACGCCGAGGCAAGACGCGTCACTTCGTGAAGTAGCAAGACTGGCCGAGTCTATTAAATTCGTGGGTCCTCGCCAACCGGATGAAACGGATATAAAGACGCTTCACAGGAATCGGAGTTCGGTCTGTCCTCAGACATCGACTGAGGTCGACTGCCGCTGACACTTCAAATTCGAAAAGATCAAGTGGGTGCTGTGATCACGGTCTTTGTCATCCTGGAAAGTTGTATGGGGTGTTTTTTACGACGTGGCCATCGACATCTCCCTACTCAACCAACCGAGACCCTCTGTGACGGCAGGTCAGGTGGGAGACGATATACTTACCAAACCATTCACACCACGAGCGACCACCACAACAAGGACCACCAGACCCTATCGGGTACAGAAGCAGTTGATTCCTACATCACAGAACCAGCTGACCAAAGTACCTACTACACTACAGACCCAGCTTACCACAGTACGAACTACACCACAGACTGTCACGGTATCTACCCCAGCCATTGTGGTTACCGCCTAAACGGCTTGTGTGTCTCTACCAGATTTGCGAGAGCGACTTGATTATTTGGTGGAAACCGATGCTCGGGTGACCCAGCTCTTTTCCAAATGCAGGCATCATCGGAGGCTCAGCATCATTTACATCTTGCATAATTTGTTTAGGAAAAACACAGAGCACCGGAGCATTAGCTTGCATACTACCTGGTGGTGATTAAAAACTCAACAGAGACCAGTCAAATGTTGCATCTGACGAGACAAATGTACTCCGGGCGCACCCAGTTCGCGCGGAAAGCCTTTGACGATGCGATGACCCAACAGTACGGCTATATGCTCATCGAAACAAGGCACCCCGACCACCTTCGACTAAGGACCGGTATTTTTCCGGGAGAGACTCAATACGTTTATATGCCGAAGAAAGACGCCACACAAGGACAGGTTCTTAAATGGGTGGTTGGCTTTGGACCAGAGCGAGCGTACAAGAGCGTGATGTAAACCTACACAAGGCGTCTCCCCCAGCTTGGGTAGGCTGCCATGGAGGGGAATAATAAAATGATTTCATTGTAATCCTTTTTACGGCTATATGCTCATCGAAACAAGGCACCCCGACCACCTTCGACTAAGGACCGGTATTTTTCCGGGAGAGATTCAATACGTTTATATGCCGAAGAAAGACGCCACACAAGAACAGGTTCTTAAATGGGTGGTTGGCTTTGGACCAGAGCAAGCGTACAAGAGCGTGATGTAAACCTACCCAAGGCGTCTCCCCCAGCTTGGGTAGGCTGTCATGGAGGGGAATACTAAAATGATTTCATTGTAATCCTTTTTATTGTTTTCTCTTTCCACTCGAGGTAAGCAGGCCCGCTCTTCGCATATAAAGCGAGGGGTCCTAGACTCTTATCATTAGTTGTAGCGTCATGTCGGTTCGAGTAGGGAAGCAGGCTCCAACGCTCCGGGTGCTGGAGACAGACCCAACCGACTTAGTCCGGACCATTGTCCGTGGCTCGGAACCCGTCCTCGTGTGCTGTCTCTGTAAGATTGGAGTCAATATTTCAAAAGGTAATGTTCCACTGACTCCAGCTCAGAAGGCCGAGTTGGTCAAGCACAAAACAGGTCTCCGTACCCTGGTCTAAAAGCGATAATCCCGCAAGCACAGAAGAAAATGAGCTTACAGAAAGGCGGATTTCTGGGTGCCATTTTAGTACCTTTGGCTGCCTCTGTGGTAGGCCCCGTGTTGGACAGACGCTTCGGTCGATGATGGAGCATACGAAAAAAATGACCCTGGTCGATCTGCGCCTGTTGCACACCCTACAATCGCCGTACCCGGTCCCACCGACGGTGAAAATGCTGAACACCCTCGATGAAGAGATGAGACAGATTTTACAACGACGGGATCTAAGGGATAGTGAGAATGTACAACAGTACAATCAGGCCCCATGAACGTAATATACCGTTGAAGGGTAGTAAGTCGCTCTCGTAAATCTGGTAGGGACCCACAAGCCGGTTAGGAGGTAACCGGAATGGCTGGGGTGTAGTAGACAGTGTAGTAGTGTAGTAGGTACTTTGATAAGCTGGTTCTGTGATGTAGGAATCAACTGCGTCTGTACCCAATATGGTCTGGTGGTCCTTGTGGTGGTCGCTCGTGGTGTGACCGGGTTGGTAAGTATATCGTCTCACACATGGCCTGCCGACACAGAGGGGCTCGGTTGGTTGAGTAGCGAGATGTCGGTGGCCACGTCGTAGAATTACAACACGTATGAGGGAAGTGGAAAGAGGTACCGGCATACTGACAGAGCCACATGACTTCACAGTATAGTCTTCTGGTAAAACTATTCTAAAGCACATACCAAAAATCTAACGAGTCGTGATATGTGTTGTATCTCAGGTACGCTTTTATTGTACCTGTTCATGTGGCAACTTGGTGACATGACCACACGACCCCTAGCACCGGTATAAGCGGTATTGGATACAAATGTAGAGAGCTATGATGGAAACGCTCTGACAACTCGTATATTGGTAATTGGTGAGCTGTGTCCCTGTGACAACTCGTTTACTGGGATTGGTGAGCTGTATCGCCGTCAGATGAAAATGACGGCACTTAACACAAAAGACTAGTCTGTAAGGCCCGATGTCGACCCAGCATCAACTTCCCACAATGCCAACATATATGAAATTACAACACATATAAGGGAAGTGGGAAGAGGTGCCGCCATACTAACAGTCACATGGCTTCACAGTATAGTCTTCTGGTTAACCTATTCTAAAGCACATACCAATAATCTAACGATTTGCGATATGTGTTGTATCTCAGGTACGCTTTTATTGTACCTGTTCATGTGACAACTTGGATGACATGACCACACGGCCCCCTAGCACCGGCATTAGCGGTATTAGATACAAATCTAGAGAGCTATGGCGGAAATGCTCTGACAACTAAGACCTCTGGCGTTGAATGTATATGGATATTGAAAAACTCAAAATGTCTGACGGAAGAGCTTGATGCTAAAGGTCACATACCGTACAGACATGTATCCACATGGAATTTCTCGACTCTCTATACTACAATCCCTCATCAGGACCTTTTTGACCGTATAAGTTCATTAATAGTATCTGTGTTCAAGAAAACTGATCGTAGATATATTAATGTCGGAAGCCATAAAGCATTCTTTAGCTCGACTACATACAAGAGATATCATTCATGGATGTTTCTTTGTTTATAGAGTTGCTTGAATTTCTCATTAAAAATATCAATGTGAAATTTGGCAACACAATATATCAACAGCATATAGGTATTCCAATGGGTACTAATTGTGCACCCCTATTGGCTGACCTATATCTGTTCTCTTATGAATATGACTATATGTAGGCGCTTTCAAAAACCGATCCATTCAAAGCCCGTTCCTTCTCATTCACCAAACGCTATATAGACGATCTTCTCGCTGTGGATAATCGCTATATAAATGACGCAGTCAAGGATATATATCCACCGTCACTGGATTTGAAGGAAAGTATAGATAGCCCTACAGGCACATCATATTTAGATCTTTATCTCTATAAAAATAAAGCGGGCATTCTCTCTCGTCGACTTTATGACAAAAGAGATGATTACAATTTCGACATCGTAAACTATCTCTTTCTGGACAGCAATATTCCAGTGGGACCTGCATATGGCGTATACATATCTCGCTTAGTAGCATTTGCTAGATCCTGTGTTAAATGTGACGATTTTAATCAACGTCACAAAACGTTGTTGCAGAAACTTATAAAACAGGGCTATTCCACCAAGCGCCTCCACTCAAAGTTTCTCAAATTTGGCGATACATATCGCATGCTGAGAGCAAAATACGAACGTAGCGTGCAAGATATATGGCGCTACGTTTCGTAACTTGTGTCTAATTCCGCTTAACCCGGGGCTAGGGGCCGTATGAACCATGTACTTCTACATCCTCATGGTACTCATATGAACAGTCACAATCAAAGCGTGACTGAGATACATCATTCTTTAGATGACGACTTTACAACGAATATTATGTATTAAGTATAGTGATCAGCGATACGGATTTGATATTTTTGGAACATCATGATGTCTTGCCGGCATCATTGAAAACTGTTGACCGCTTCTCGCTTGCAGGTAACAAGCCTATGTTTATGTATACTATGATTGTCTTTTTGAATTTGGTGCTAATACTGTTATATCGAATGTGGAATAGGTCTTTGGATTATGGACGCGGATATTCTCTAATGGACGACGGCTGGATTATGAATGACGGACTAGACGTTTGTAATTGGTAATTGGTGAGCTGTGTCGCTGTGACAACTCGTACATTGGGGACTGGTGAGCTGTATCGTCATCAGATGAAAATGACGGCATTTAACACAAAAGGCTAGTCTGTAACGCCCGATGTCGACCAAGCATCAACTTCCCAGAAATGCCAACATATATCAAAGACCAAAATGTCTGTACAGGGGGCGGGCCTCGGGGACGAAACGTCCACCAGCAGAATGTCGACATATACAGATAAAAATGACTCCCCCATACAACAAGCCCAGGAGGACTAAGACCGTGATCATATCACCCACTTGTCCTTTTCGTGTTTGGAGTGTCAGAGGCAATCGACATCTGTCCATGTCTGAGGACAGACTGAAATCCGATTCCTCTGAAGCATCTTTATATCCGTTTCATCTGGTTGGCGAGGACCGACGAATTAAATGGACTCGGCCAGTGTTGCCACTTCACGAAGTGATACGTCTTGCTTCGGCGTCGTTCGGTCTTCAGGATGCGTTCCACACGGTAGTAATCTGCTGTACATTTCTCCACAGGCTGTAACTTCACCTCATAAAACGTGCCTTCTAGCGATTTCACTTGGCGTTCTTCCAGTTGATATATCGTGTGTTGGCGGGTTAGGCGAAGAGTGATCACAGTTGGGGAGGTATGATTTTTCGAACGGGCCCTTGGCTTCACTAATCCGCACTTGATCACCACGCTGGAATTCATAGCGACGTGGACGTTGGAGGGATGATCGGGATATAGAACGGCCTGGATGGGGGCTCTCTGGATACTGCGGTGATAGGCCCCATTGAACCTGTCCACCAACTGGGGAAGACTATCGATGTACCGCCCTGTATTCTTATAGTTGAAGTACTTGTACATGCGGCCTTTGAAAGTGCGATTGAACCTCTCGATCGAGGCCTTGGCCTCGTTGTATGTGTAAAAGAAGAACACCTTTTGGGCTTTCAGAAACTGCTGAAAGGGTCCGTTGAGGAATTCTGTCCCTTCATCGGTCTGTAAGTACAAGGTTTGTTGGAGCGATATGCAGAGGTGGGAAAAATTGACGACATCTTGCGACTAAAAAGCAACCATTTGACTCTACGGGAAAGAATTCGTCGATACCCAGCATTCAGACGCGGGAATACGGAGGAATCTGGGGCGTAGCCTTTGTATCTCAGCCGCGCTTCTATTACAGCTGTTCATGTGGAGATTTTGAAGTATCCACACGTCCCCCAGCACCAGCTTAAGCGAAATTAGATACGCTAGCTCTGGAGCGGGTGATAACAGATCAGCTCAAACAACTAATCCGATGTTAACGGCTGAGCACCATGGACGTCTGATGGAGTAAACGCCTTAACTTGTTGAAACCTGGTAAATGCAAGAATACCTAGGAAAACTAACCTGTAAAATCTGACGTCATACCACTTACATTTCCCACCGAAACAATAAACCTACATATATTTGTCGAGTGACATGTACAGAGGGCGGGCCTCTGGACTAACAGCCTTGAAGATCTGTTTGAAGGCGTTGATGAAATTCTCTCCCGTTTTCGTGCGGATGGGGACGACCCAGGCATCTTTCGACGGGATATCGATGCAGGTCAAGAGATAGCGGTTGCCATCGTTGTGTATATCAAATGCACTCATATCGACCAAATCCGCTTGCCATTGGCTGTCCATGCCCCCCATGATGACCCGGCTCCGTGGAAAATGGCGCCGGGCAGCTCGATGTGAGCTATATGTTTCCTGAGTTTTAAACCAGGCTTAAACTTGTGATCGACGATCCAATAGGGCTTGGCAGACTGGTAGAGAGCGTTCACCCCACTACACGCAGTCCGGCTGTCGGGGCTGTAGTATAAGTTGTCTAACACCTTCTCCCAACACTTAACGATGACGACTGATGTCTGTAGATTAAACCGCCTTTATTTCTGTAGGGTTTCATTGGGCTCTGCCAGTGCATTTTGCAAATTACAAGCGTCTGGTCGGTCATTCATAATTCAGCTGTCGTCCATTAGAGAATATCCGCGTCCATAATCCAAAGACCTATTCCATATAACAGTATTAGCACCAAATTCAAAAAGACAATCATAGTATACATAAACATAGGCTTGTTTCCTGCAAGAGAGAAGCGGTCAACAGTTTTCAATGATGCCGGCAAGACATCATGATGTTCCAAAAATATCAAATCCGCATCGCTGATCAGTATTCTTAATCCATAATATTCGTTGTAAAGTCGTCATCTAAAGAATGATGTATCTCAGTTACGCTTTGATTGTGACTGTTCATATGAGTACCATGAGGATCTTGAAGTACATGGGTTCATACGGCCCCTAGCCCCGGGTTAAGCGGAATTAGACACAAGTTACGAAACGTAGCGCCATAGATCTTGCACGCTACGTTCGTATTTTGCTATCAGCATGCGATATGTATCGCCAAATGTGAGAAACTTTGAGTGGAGGCGCTTGGTGGAATAGCCCTGTTTTATAAGTTTCTGCAACAATGTTTTGTGACGTTGATTAAAATCATCACATTTAACACAGGATTCAGCAAATGCTACTAAGCGAGATATGTATACGCCATATGCAGGTCCCACTGGAATATTACTATCCAGAAAGGGATAGTTTACGATGTCGAAATTGTAATAATCTCTTTTGTCATAAAGTCGACGAGAGAGAATGCCCGCTTCATTTTTATAGAGATAGAGATCTAAATAAGATGTGCCTGTAGGGCTATCTGTAGTTTCCTTCAAATCCAGTGAAGGTGGATATATATCCTTCACTGCGTCATTTATATAGCGAATATCCACAGCGAGAAGATCGTCTATATAGCGCTTGGTGAATGAGAAGGAATGGGCTTTGAATGGATCGGTTTTTGAAAGCGCCTGCATATAGTCATATTCATAAGAGAACAGATATAGGTCAGCCAATAGGGGTGCAGAATTAGTACCCATTGGAATACCTATATGCTGTTGATATATTGTGTTGCCGCTTTGACGGCCAACTGGGCGACCTGTCTTCCACCAGCACGTCGTCCACCTCCGGTATGGCCTGTTCGAAGGCGGATCATAGATCGGGATTCTGGGTGAAATGCATTTTGAATCCATTCAATTGAACCTAGCAAAGAAGGCACCGCGACGGACGTAGACATCGTGACACAGAGGGATGAGGTTGCCGTCCAGTTCTCCACTCAGCACCCGTTTGAATTTTCGCTAAACACTTCTCGTCGGCCGAATGACTATCGGTGGGGCTGTGACGGGTCACTACAGCACACATCTCCAATGTTTTCGATGATTTCCACGCACTCCGCATACACGTAGAGGTTGACGACTGGAGTTAAACACACACGTACCAGATGATCCGTCATCCTGGAGTGGACTTCACGCTCTTACAACCCTAAAACGTACGGGTGGCCCGAACGTAGGACTTTTGTACAAAAATGGGATCTATTCTGTCATTGCCACAGCATCAGGGTCAACAGGACAAAGAGATGGTTCCGGCGTGACCGCTCGTGGTCCGTAGCTCAATGATAGCTATCATAGTCCAGTAGTGGTGGGTGATGGCACACCTCTGCATGGAGACGACTTCGTAAGTACCTCTTCTGTGAGGCGTCGCCGTCTGGCGTCGCCGCTCGTTGCCGTCACCATCTGCAAACATGAAACAAACCAACGCTCAGTACCCCGTGAGAGAATGAATCACGGTAGCATGCTGTCGTGGTCCAATGGGAATTAGGGAGTGAGGTCGAGAGGGGCCGTGTTTTATAGACGTACCCGAGGGTCGTGCACAGCCACGGGATCGATCCCCACGCTGAGTCT
>JAVTVY010046229.1:0-20746 GCA_036873755.1 Hanleya hanleyi | reverse complement strand
CCGCTGCATCTTATCTACAGCTCTCGCTGTTGAACTGTATAAACAGTGGGCACAGCTCCCATTGTCTATTACAATTTTGAGACAATGCAGCTCCCGCTGCCTCTTGTCCTAGTATAGACAGCTCCCGCTGCATCTTTTCTGAATAGACAGTGGGCACAGATCCCATGGTCTATTACAATTTTGAGACAATGCAGCTCCCGCTGCCTCTTGTCATAGTATAGACAGCTCCCGCTGCATCTTTCTGAATAGACAGTGGGCACAGCTCCCATTGTCTATTACCATAACACTATGCAGCTCCCGCTGCTTCCTACATCAGCAGCTCCCGCTGCCTCCTGCATCAGCAGCTCCCGCTGTTCCTAGTCATTAGCAGGTCACGCTGCCCCTAGTCATTTAATGGCAGCTTGGCTTTTATACCTGTACTCAAATACAATTATCCAATGTCATGATATACATGTACTAGTCAATCTGATGGGGCACGCTTGGGTGACATATCTTCTAGATAGGGAAATTATTATGTAGAATCCCGAATAGCAGTAAGTTTTTAGGTATGTATGCCCAAGCGTGCCTCCTTGTGCCAAATTCAATAAACTGTATATTGTAATTGCCGTCTCATGTTGTGTGTCACAAATCTGAGGTTTCTGTTCCGAATTCTAATTCTTGTCGTACGTGTGAGCAAGTTTGTCCCGTTTGGACTCCCACACGGTTTGTTTTACTTATAAAGATTTGTGTATTTCGCAAAGCCACGTGTGAGTGTGTCATCGGATTCGTCTGCCTGGAGGAATTTTGCCCAGGTCCGACGTGCTCATTTATTGCGTGCCTCTGACGATCTCGCTCTATCGGAGCGATTGTCGGGTTTTGGGAATTTACGCTTGTGTATGACTTGAAATCCATCGAGGATCTCGGTGGTATCGGAATTTAGAATTTGTACTCTTAGATTCAAAGTCCGGTTTTCTTCGACGTCTGTAAATATTTCCTCCCAGTGGCCTGTTCCTGCAGGAGATAATATTCTATTTCTAGACAGTCTGATCTCCACCGCTATTCCTTTATCTCGAGTCCCTGTAAAACCGGTTCCATTGTTCAGGCCAACAAAGGCCTCCAGTTTCGGGTCGTTTTTCCTGAGCGATCCATTGTCTCCTTCGGACAAAAGAATGCTACCTCGCCGCAGGTTATCTCGCCTATGTCATTTTTGTCAATGGTTCTGTTGCGATTAAATAAATAATATTCCGGGATAATTTTGTCTGACATCTCTATCTCGGGTGTCTCTAAATTTTGTCGGGGCAAATGTTGGACTCGCTTGGATCTCACACGGTTTGGTTTACCGTCAGCCACGTGTTTAGTGTCTTCGGACGTACGTCCCTAATTTAATTTGCTCTTGTCGGAGATTTTCAAATTTTCTATATCTTGAAATGATTGCCCGACGATATTTTCTAAAAGTCAATATGAATCTCATGCTTAACTAATAACACAGTCCTGCGTGATGGTAGACAATGTGTATTCAATAGCGCGTCTCCACACGAACATTGAGTTCGACCCGCTGTGTTTCTTGATGTGTGTTTTTACGGGCTCTCGCGACCTCGTTTTGTTATTGCTCAATCTGTGACAGATTTGTATTTAGTCCCCGGCATTTCTGTAAGTCTGCCTTTCAGTGCTGAGCTTTTAAGGCCTATTGTGATCTCTACGATAAACGAACAGGTTTTTGTTTCGTTGATTCACGAATTTTATGCATTGAGTTTTGTGTAAATCTCAAGTAGGATTGTGAATAGTATCCTCGCCGGTCGCGGAGGTTTCGTTTTCCCCGTCGAGGAGATCTGATTCTTTATATGCAGTCCGTCAATTTTCATGTTGTTGTTGTAACTTCTGTTCGGACTTGCAGTTTTGGTAGTTTCACCTTCATGCATTCAATTCTTTGGTCCTACCAAAAAGGTAATCTCTTTTTATATCAAGTATTATTATGTTGATTTTGATATCCTGTGTTCAAGAGAGAACTTACAGAGGTTTTATCTGCCTTTCATGCTTACGTGGTTGTTGCATTTGTGTTACGTAACCACAACTCAACCCTATTTACTACGACCCTTTGTTGCATTTTAATGAGCTTCTTTACTGATCTCTTTATGTAATTAAGGGTGTGTCGAACAACAAAGAGATCACGTGTTGGTTTATCGTGAGTGAGTAAACCGATTCACCCACTCACCCTTGTTTATTGTGAAAGTGTGCTATTCTTTGAAACACAAATTTCTGTTATTTACATTGTGATTTGTTTATGTTTCACACCAAGTTGGTCCCATCTGTATACTGTATTACGCTTATAATTCAGATGGAGTTGAGCATTAATTTTATTTCTTTTCTCTGAGAAAATTTAAAATTGTTAGCGTGAGGGTGAGTGTATTTCTCCGGGAAATCTTTAGAAATACTCTCGTTCGACGATACGTGGAGTGTTTATTGGTCCTCTCCGGGTCTGTTGGCCGGGCAAGGATCAAGCCTGAATGACACGCAAATTCGTGAAGTCTTCTATGGTTTTTTTTACCAAGTATGATTACCGGTACAGTCTACAAGAACACCACACTGCTCTTTAGCAATGTACTTACCGTTTCTTCTTCTCGACAACTTGTTCGTGCTAGGTCATTTCAAATTCGAAATTTTTAATAACCTTACCTTCCTGCCGTCGAGAGACTTTAAATGTATTTCCTCTCTTCGGAAATTTTAAATTCTTTGAGGATCTTTCTTGGTTACGTTGAAATCTCTTTGTTCTGGATGTCGGTGGTGTGACTATTTTTGGGTTATAAATAGTAACATTGTTTGTAAATGTTTAATATTCTCTCCATATAAAACTCCAGTACTGATTTTCACGTACAGGAGACAAATTACATCGGGTGAGGTCAGAATGTAATCATGTTCACTGACACAGTATTCATGTTCACTGACACATAATGCCATTTAGCTCATTGAGCTTACGTTTGTGATTAACGCTAGGAACATTTAATGTGTTCATCTCTACTGCGTTTCTATTTTCAAAAAGAAGAAAAATTATTACAATCGAGTTCGGGGTTACTGTTTTGCAACGCCTTTCTCGTTTCGCACCTTTACGACGTTACATTACGTCGTCTCGTCCTCGTACACCTGTACGTCGTTTCTCGCCGTTACGTCGTGTACTTTTATAAGTTTGTATCCTGCTCTATTATGAGCATGTATGTACATTATGTTGTTGCGAATGGGGAAATCACTACGTTGTTTATCACACACAACGTTTCTCTCATTTTTCACGATTACGTTTTTCTGTCACACCTTGACGACATTTCATTACGCCGTCATGTGTTTCTCATACACTTGTGCGTCGTTCTCGTACATCGGTTAGACGTTCCGGTACGCCATAACGCCGTTTTTCACGTCATTGCTTCATTTGCGAGATGTATATTTTATATCCATTCATCTTCGTTTTTCGGCACTTCCTTCGATGCTCCATCGTCGGTCGTCGGCGGGAGTGGAAGTCCGTCCGTTTAGCGTCAACCTTCCACTTGTATCAATTCCTCTCGGGTTTTTCACATGGTGATTTACTTAGGTTCGTCGTTACACTACGAAGAGAGTTTTGTTCAAGCCTTTTTGATTCCAGTTTTGTGTTGAGAATAACAAAATTGTGTTGGAATCAACAGTATTTGGTCTAATACTGTTATATGGAAAATGGATTAGGTCTTTGGATTATGGACGTGGATATTCTCTGATGCACGACGGCTGGATTGTGAATGACGAGGACGTGATGCCGATCCTCGTAGCTGACTTCCTCCTTCACCTTCACCGGGATAGGAAGTTTCATATTAGCACCATTGAAGGGTATCGATCTGCTCTGGCTAGGGTGTTACGTCTTACCTCTGGTACCGACATTAGCCTTAACGATAATATCTCTGCGCTTATTCGCGCCTTACAGTCGCGTCATACTCGCCAACTATGGGATATCGGTGTGGTTCTGTGTGCTTTGATTCGTCCGCCCTTTGAACCCTTACAATCCGCTTCTCTAAAGCTGTGTCCTACAAGGCGGCTTTTCTGGCGGCTTTTGCTTTGGCGTCTAGAGTGTCTGAACTTCATGCTCTTGAGAGATCTTCCATGACTGGAACGGCAGATTGGTCTCGCATTTCCTTTCGTCCCGTTCCGGAGTTTATCGCCAAAAATGAGTCTGTTCGCTTAGGTCCGTGCGCTCAACGGTCGTACTCTATCCCTGCGTTATCAGACTTCGTACATGGGCTCGAAGACGACCTTTTGTTATGCCCTGTTCGTGCCATTCGCCACTATCTTACTCGTACCGATTCCGCTCACGGCTCTCGGCCACTGTTATTTCTGTCCCTTCGCCTGTCGGCAAGGCGTGACATTACGAAAAATACCATTGCCGCGTGGTTGAAGAAGACCATAAAATGGTCTTATCAATTGGCCATTGACGCCCCCCGCTACTGTCTATTGCTTCTTCTCATGAGATTCGTGCCATCGCTACGTCATGGCCTTTATGGAAGAACTGGTCCCTCCATGACATTGTCCAGTCTTGTGCCTGGACGGCAAACTCCACGTTCACCAATTTCTATCTGAGAGATATGTCAGTGCAGTCAGATAGGGTGACCACGCTTGGGCCGCTGGTAGCTGCCCAGCACGTGGTCAAGTAAATTTTCAAAAAAAAGGGGGGGGGGCGGCATTTTTGTATCATCGCATAACATTTGTCTACATATGACATGATCACCTAAGAAGGAAGAAATAGGTCAGATGTCCGGCCATGGACTCTAAAATCATCAATCTAAGAGGCCTGACACTATGGTGAGTTTAATCTTTACCTTAACTGCAGATTTGCTTGTGTCATTTCAGGTTGAAACTGACTTCCTTCTAGATGATCTCAGCTGGGTCACCTACGCTCAACTACAGCGAATAAAGTACAGAGAGTTGACGATTGCGTAGAGTTGACTCAGGGAGCCAACGCAGTCAACTCCAACGCTTCCTACAAGACCTGTTCAACTTCAAGGACCAGGTATGGAGAGTTTGACATAAGACGGCTTGTGGACTGAGAATGGTGTGGCTTGGCGCCCTCTAAGCTCCGGACAGTTTACGCTTCACCCGATCTTTAGGTACAGCCAAGTATCTGCATGTATGCTCGGACCGTTTGGCTTTAGCCCCACCCAGAGCATACAGTGCCTACCAAGAAGACCTAGCAGCCTTAGGGGCCGAGGAATCCTTCATCTTGGTAGAAGTATGTACCACACCACGATCACAGCTACATGGAGGAAGACACTCAAAAGATAAGTATCTTCTATTACTACTCCATAATTACCCACTGCATTACCGACCAGGGTTCTTTTGTTGAGATTTATTGTCATGCCTGTGATCATTGTAGATAGAGGCTGAGATGGCCGAGTGGTCTGGGCCGTTTGCTGTTACTGCTGGCGATTTGGTATCGAACTCTGAGGACGCGGGTTCTTGTCTCGCACAGTCTGACCGTTTTCCAGCACTAGTAATTGTGCCTTACTGAGAGACTGTTATCTTAAAAATAATTGGATATAAATGTAATCTTAAAAATATTTGGATATATATGTTATCTACTCAGTAGTAATAGGTCAGTTTGCCAGCCGCTATCTCTCAAGTCATCATTTTAGGCCTGACACAATTCTGACTTTTAATCTTTGACTTTACTGCAGTTTTGTTTGTGTCATTTCAGATTGATCTGACTTCCTCCCAGATGATCTCAGCTGGGTCACCTACGCTCAACTCACAAGACGAAGTATTGACACTTTACCAGTGTCTCCACAGTCGAATAAAGTACAGAGAGTTGACGATTGCGTAGAGTTGCTAACGCAGTCAACTCCAACGCATTCTACAAGTCCTGTTCAACATTCAAGGACGAAGTATGGAGAGTTGACATAAGACGGCATGTGGACTGAGAGTGGTGTGGCTTGGCGCCCTCTAAGCTCCGGACAGTTTACGCTTCCCCCGTTCTTTAGGTACAGCCAAGTATCTGCCTGTATGCTCGGACCGTTGGCTTTAGCCCCACCCAGAGCATACAGTGCCTACCAAGAAGACCTAGTAGCCTTAGGGGCCGAGGAATCCTTCATCTTGGTAGAGTTTGCGTACCACACCACGAGCACAGCTACATGGATGGAGACACTCGAGATAAGTACAACTGTATCAAATCCATGAATTACCCTTTTACGTCTCTGACCAGGGTTCCACTTGTTGAGTATTAATGTCTCATGTTTATACCCATGTCTGTCATCCCAGCGGTTTGGAGCTACAACAAGGCCGAGGTTCCCACCTCCATATGTTGGTACTGAGGTATTAATTAAAGTAGGTTTACGATTTGGGAATCAAATATTAAACATTTATAAACAATGTTTCTATTTGTTACCAAATCAAACCTGCTTTAATTTAATTGCCCCTCCCTTCCGTCCCCTCATGCCGCGGCCTTGCACACTACAGGTCTCGGTTTGTTACAATGAGAAAGAGGATAGGAATGATTTGGGCAGAGCCTTTATAGTAACTCCACTGGGATGAATGGGAGAGCTCTCCTAGTGGCGGACAACTCTCCTCTAGGGGAGATAACTTTTAGTTTTGACTTCCGTTTTTACGGTTTGAATTCATCTTCCTGACGGAGATTAAGGCATTAATTAAAGCAGGTTTGATTTGGTAACAAATAGAAACATTGTTTATAAATGTTTAATTTTTCATATATTGAGTTTAAAATACCAGGGGAAATCCAAGGTTTAATGATTTTCTTTTGATGTGATTTGCGAGTGATAATAGGGAAACATTCATTATAAATCGAATTGAATTTGAAGTTAAAAGTTTCCAGGGCTGTATTAGGATCATCAATCTCATCACAGACATCTGAAAAATCGACATCTTTGATTCTTTGGATAAAACGGTCAGTTTGTTCATGTGTGATTTGTCGGTAGCTGATACTACGATTGAAGGGAATATTGCACGATTCAGGTTTCAAAATGTGAAAAATTGGAAAGTGGTCTGTAATGTCTGTCAAGAAGATGATAGACAATAAGTTTTCTTCATGGAAGTTAAGAAAAATATTATCTATTAGCGTTGATGTATGTGATCGAACTCTCGTAGGTTTTGTAATTTGTGGAAAAAAATATTGAGATTTCATAATTTCAAGAAACTCCTTTGAAGGTGAATGACGATCAGTTTTAAAGAGATCAACATTGAAATCGCCCATTAACACACAGTTTGTTTTTGCTATATCAGGTTTGTTAAGGATGTTAAGTAGATGTCTGTTAAAAGTATTCACGTTTTTATTTGGTGGCCTGTAAAATATTCCCACAATATACTTTTTTTCGTCGTGGAGTAATTCAATAAAAAGAGATTCATATTCGCCATCTTCATCTAATTGAGAAAGATCTCCTCTCACCGTGCACGATTTTATCTTTTCATTAACGTAAAAAATAAGTCCACCTCCCCGTTTCTTATTTCTTGAAGATGGAAAAGGTATAAAGCCAGGGATGTCAAATTGTTGACAGTTGTTGGATTCAACCAGCTCTCTGAGAACCCCAGAACACCAAATTCATATTTTAGGTTATGAATAAATCCGGTGATCTCCGAAAAAAGTTTTTGAAGCTTCTAACATTCATGTGTAAAAATGATAATGGATTATTTTTAGTAGTTTGTATTTCTTCGGTAAATGTTAATTCAGTGTAATATTTGGATTGGTGCGTATTGATATCGTTCCAGTGAGTAATTTCATAATCGGTGTCATCTGTAACAGCTTTACTGTGCTCAATATCGTTTAAATCAGTTGGATTGAAACACATATTTTCTAATAACTCTAGATTCATCACATGGTCTGCTTTAGGTGTATAATAAGTTGCTTCAGGAATTTGTTCTCCGAAGAATGGTAAGAATGATGCTAGGTTCGCAAATGGAACATCCTCCTCGCTGGTTTCATTTAGATCCATTACAGTTCAGAGATATAATGTTAGCGGTCTGACCTAGTATCACAATGTAGAGTGAATAAATCATGGATGAAAAAGTAAAACGAGAAAATAACATATTTATATAAAAACAACATGACAAGGTGACGTCATCTGACATGGTTGCCTACTAGAGACAACGGATGTCGACCGCTGAAAAAGATCGGTCGGTCACCCACCCACCTAACTAAAAAATATAGGAGAAATAAACATGAAGCTAATGAGATACTATTCGTGTCTGCATTCACACAGGAAATATGCGTTTCAAACGCTGTATATTACGCGACATGAAACAGAAACGACACGGCGGAGTGTTGAATGGCACGTGATGCTGAATAGGACGACACGCCCAACAAAGTAATGTATAAGTAGCGTTGGGGTCCGTGTAACCTTGCACAGTTCAATTTTCGTTTTTCGCTTTTGGCCTCTCAAGATCAAAAACAGAAATTTGACCGTCAATTTTCAATTTTCGTTTTTTGTTTCTGTAATCTCAAAATCAAAAATTGAAATATGACGGACAATTTTCAACCTTCGTTTTTCTTATCTCAGAATCAAAAATTGAAATTTGACGAATATATGTATTAAGGCAGCGTGACGTCACTGTATCTAGATATGATTGCAACAGACCACCATAGAATACCATGCTTTATTTGCAGTTTACTCTGTGTAATAAAGTCGTAAAAAAGTACAATAAATATTTTCCGACACTGTTCGCAATGGTCTTTCATTTGATGGAAACTTTACTTGAGGGTTTATGATCACTTTACGGGTTAAAAAATCAGAGATACGGATTTGATATTTTTGGAACATCATGATGTCTTGCCGGCATCATTAAAAACTGTTGACCGCTTCTCTCTTGCAGGAAACTAGCCTATACTTATGCATATATTGACTGTCTTTTTTAATTTGGTGCTAATGCTGTTATATGGAATATGAAATAGGTCTTTGGATTATGGACGCAGATATTCTTTAATGGACGATGGCTGAATTATGAATGACGGACGAGACGCTTGTGATGTGAATATGGACTGTTGATAGTGGTCATATTAATATGAACTGTTAATAGTATTTTCTGAATATTGATTGTTAATATTGCCCTGTGAGTATGGACTGTTAATAGCGCCATGTGACAAAAATGTTGTCCTGTGAACATGGCCTGTTAACAGTGTCGTGTAAACATGGTCTGTTAATAATGTCATGGGAATATGAACTGTTCATAGTGTCCTCTGAATATGGACTGTTTTCTCGTCAAAATAGATTTTGCACAAATACCCACTTCTGTACTTTAAGTACGTGATATGTCCTTTCTGATGATGGAGTGCTGCAAACTCCAACCACGTCTGCTGTTGGGTTGCACCAGGAGATGAAGTCAAAATCGTCTCTCAATAAACTTGGTATGTCCAAAATTTGATCATTGGCCCTTTAGGTAAATGAACATTTTTTCAGCTGAACTGTCATATCTTGAACAAAGAAACCTCATCAAATGCATCAATGCTTTGGAAAGGGTCTCATGATATGTTGTCCCCCAAAAAGTTAGACAGCATTCCTGTGTGTGTTGCCCTACACGAGGCAAATAAGGCCATAGTTGTGACACCTACCTGACCAGCGCCTATAACCATCTTTAGTTGAGCAATGAAAGCCATGCCCTTGATACTTGGCTTCAAGAGTATGTTTCCAACACTTCAGGATGTCCAGAAACTGATGTAATTCTACAGATCAGGGCTAGGACACCGGGGTTCATTATCATTGTTAATTGGTTAATTATGTTGGGCAGAGTCGAGGGAGTCAAAAAAAAGAGCTTCCCCCTGAACCACCAAATAAACCTAATGAACCACTTAACAACAATAACGAACCCTTGTGGCTACGAATCGGGCCAGTTTAAATACTCCCATTGTGCTTTTATCACTAGGCCTATTTGTGCACACGAGCCACATTTCTGCCTACAAGCGTCTGATATTGTCGCCTAACAGTTTCAGGACATAAGTTATCCAATTATCTATTCCCACCTGGCCGATATCTGCTATTGTGGATACACCTGCTCCATAGTACATTTATCCTGTGAACTTAACTCTTACTTCAGTACATTTGTGCCTGTCTAACTCATGGTCATAGATTCAGTCGATCAAACCAACCACTTGGTCTACAGAAACCCAAGAGGATTAGAAAGTTAACCTAATAATTGGGGACAACCTTGCACTGGTAATGTTCTGATTTTCTCTACCCACATTCATCTTGATTAAAGTGTTTGATTATGGCATCAATGCTTCTTTAACTCTGATGTATCCAGATTGACCGTGACCTATGGAAGTTGAGTCACGATCAGTTTGTAGTTCTATTGAGTTGCTGATCTCGCCATTTATTGTCATAAAATGACGTTGGGAAAAATTCACGTATGTGTTTCTCTGTTTGAGACAAATAATGACACTGTTCGTTTCTGAATGAGAACATCATTTCTGAATTTCACGCATCTGTAATCTTTTCTTGCCCGACCAAAACAGTTTATAATCATCATCTAGAGTAACACGGGAAAGCCGTGATATCGCTTCATTTATTACACATGACGAACGTTTCTGTTATCGCCGCATTCCATATGGCTTTATTCATCAGTAGATGCTGACAATAATTCTTGATTGTCTACAAGGCGTCCAATGCATTCTATCCTTTGGGCTGTGCTTTTATGTGGGTGCAAGTTTTGAAAAGGCCAGTCTCGGATTTGGGGTACTTCATTCAATAATGACATACACCTCGCCCATGAACATGATTCTGCTTTCTGGATACATCTGCACTGGGACACAATGTTATTATACTCGTCCCAGATCTGCCCATCAGACGTGTCTGTCCATCGTTCGTTTGATGACTTACGTCTGACTACAATACATTTGTGCCTGCCTATGCCTGCCTATGCCACGGTCATCCAATCAATTTATGTGCTCAAACGTTTGAATTAACCATTCAGTCAGTTGTCACGACTGGTACATGTATGTTGGACTATCTTTTTCGTGACGCATTAAACCAGACACGTTCAGATAAACGGGGATCTTTGAAAGTTTTCGCTTCACAATCAATTGAAAAGATTACCGGTTTGATACAAACGGTGGTCCCCAGAGATCAGTTTCTGGTCTCCTGTGTTTCACCTAGGGCGGACTCTGATATCCAAGTGGCCCTTTTCAGATGTCAGTGTCCGGACTGGGTTAAATCATAGCAAGCGGACACTTATATCTGAGGGACCACCGTTTCTGTCACACCGGTACAGGTACAGAGTGGTTGTGATCAGGAGCTGATGTTTTTTGTCTTACAAACACAGCACATGTAGACTATATGGATGTGCGTACAGAAGTGAAAAAAGAACTCGGTGTGCCATACAAATTAATATTTATTGCATGTTTAGATCTACATGTATGTTCCTGATGGTGGTGAGCTGTGGAAACTGTTCTTGATACATACGACATTTTCACCGTACTCTGTCCGATGTTAATGATAAATAAAATGGAACTGTCCTTTGCATCACGCATTTTTTTCCTATATCCAGTTTGCAGCAGAGGTTTTGGCACAGGATAAACGAATAGCAGGCTTGATGGAAAGTTTGACATTCCGAATGACAAAGCGCCTTCTCACATGTGGAGCGCCGGTCATCGTCAGAAATATTTGACTCGCTGATTGTGGCAGGGACCCATATCGGGGGGAATTGACTTCAGTTGACTACCATTAATGTAGTCGCTTAGGTGAAAACTTATGACCTGACGGATTAAAGCAACAATCTTGGCTCGGCTGCATACATGTGTACGTCCATATTCACACGTATACTGTGACAAGTGGCGCAGTACCACCAATATCACCATAACATGGCCCCATTACCAAAACAACAATTTTCCACAGCAGAAACCGGCCACAGCTAACACCAGCCTTTGAATCTAAACACAATACTTGTACTTCCACGGATTAAAAGAGCATACTGCAGAAAGCCTCGGTGAATTCTTTGAGTGTGGCAGTAGTATAGAAAGCGTAAATTGAGGTCCCTTGACCTCAAAAATTTGCATATTGTGACGTGACGTGGCGATGACTTCACAGAGGTCGAGTTCACTATAGTTCCGGCAAATGACCCCGGGGAGGTATTCATCCGCGGTAATGTGGTCATGTCTGGCGGTGATGCGGTCACTTCCGGGGAGAAGCCTCCGCGGACAGAAAATAGTCCCATGTCAACGAGATTTCAAATACGCGGGGGATCGCCTGAATCTCCGGGAATGGGTTGTTGATCGGTTATTTAAGTTCGGACAACATGAAAACAGTAGCCGGTGGCTATCCGACTGTCCATGCGTAGGAGCCTGATATACGGCGATGAACGACCGTCGTGACATGTTGGTTGTTTACATTCTACAAGAAGTGTTATGCTAAACATTATTGTAATACTAAAGGGGTCTCGCGTAAGCATGTAATAATAGATAGTGTAAGCTTGTAATAATAATAATAACAAAGAATGTATGTATAACTCCAATGCATTTATAATGTGAACTGTCAAAATGGCTATTTTCTAAATGGCGGCAGCACAACGTTAGTCCAAGAAGTCCGATGGAGCATGACGTCATCGGGGACCAGCAAAGCTGTACATGTTGTCTTCTGTGGAATGAATGCATTGATACATACACCGGCCTGTTAGTTTTATATAATGTAGCATGGCACAATCGCTCGCAAAAAGTTAAAAAAAACATCCGTGCAGGTTCGTTTGTGTGAGATCATGAAAAATGGCGTGCAGGGGGCAGATTCTCCGATACCCGGGTGATACGAAAATTAAGATTGTAGCGCCATCTATCTATACACTTTGGACGCATGGACGACAAATCTGACAAGGCAATAACCCTGTTGGCGGCTGTCCACAGGAGTATTAGGTAGGAGCGCTAGTATTGGGGTGGTCATTTTTTTTCTTGTGGATTTTACTATGATGTGTGGCATCTTGTTTTCTCTGTCTCACCCTGCAGAACACGACGGGAGGGGTCTCGTGGCCATGGGTTGATTTTTGTTGATTGCGTGGTTGCGCATGCCTCGTCCATAGGCAGGCCTGTGGGGGACGTTTTTTCGAGGTGGATTATCCGTGGTCCGAATGGGCCGTGGGGGATGTCAATGAGTAGCACCTTTGGGGGAGCCTCCGACTGGATGGGTGTGGCGTAGAAGGAAGTTGAGGAGTAGTAGCGAATGTGGACATTTTGGATATGTGCAGGGGTGTATTTGAGAGATTGAGGGGCTAGACCATCACTTGAGGGGTGTCCATGTCATCAGTAGAAGTATTAGCGAAAGCGGGCATTATGGGGGTGCGTGGGGGTGTGTTTGAGAGACCATTCTTGGTCCGAATGGACCGTGTCAAGTGTCCTAGTGAAGCACTCGTGGTAGAGCGTCCGAGGACGGGTGGGTCGTGGATGGAAAACTATGGCGCGCATGCGCAGTGGAGGAGTAGTAGCGAAAGTGGGCATTTTGGAGGTGTGTAGGGGCATATTTGGGAGATTGAGGGGCTATATCGCATCCAAATAGGGCATGTAGGATCTCCTATTGAAGTTCTTGCGCTGTAGACCACGACTTGAGGGGTGTCCATGTCATCAGTGACGTCATTGGTGATGTCATCAGTAGGAGTAGTAGCGAAAGTGGGCATTTTGGGAGTGGGTGGGGTGTGTTTGAGAGACCATTCCTGGTCAAGTGTCCTAGTGAAGCACTCGTGGTAGAGCATTGGACAGGACGGGTGGGTCGTGGAAGGAAAGCTATGGCGCGCATGCGCAGTCGAGGAGTAGTAGCGAAAGTGGGAATTTTGGAGGTGTGCAGGGGCATATTTGAGAGGTTGAGGACGTCATCAGTAGGAGTAGTGGCGAAAGTGGGCATTTTGGGTGTGCGTGGGAGTGTTTGATTGATTGAGGGCCCATTCTTGGTCCGAATGAGTCGTATGGGGGTGTCGTGGTGAAACACTCGTGGGGCAGTGTCCGACTGGATGGTTGTGTAGCGGAGATACCTTTCATCTGCGCATGCTAAGACAGAGAAGAGTGGGAACAGGGCACGAGAATGGACGTTTTGGGGCCGAGGTGAACGACTATTGGGTCGTGGGAGGTGTCATAGTGAAGTACTCGTAGAGTAGACTCCGACTTGACGGGTGTGTTGTGGAAGTAAGGCTATGGCGCGCATACGCAGACGAATGAACCGTGAGGTGCGAATGGGCCGTGAGAGGTGTCACTTTGAAGCACTCGTGGCTCCGACTGGATGGGTTGGGTCGTGGAAATGACGTCATTCTGCACATGCGCTGCGCAGTTTCGGATGTGCGCAAGGTCACTACATCACATATGGGGGCATATATTTCATCCAAGTATAGCGGATAGCGGTTGTCGTGAATAACAAGTTCAACAATGTTCATATAGTTTATTATCCCCAATGTTACATCATACCCAAGCTTGGGGAGCCGCCCTGGGTATGTTTATTATGTTCACAGAATAAAAATCGAATATCAAATACCACGTTTTATTATTTAACGCACCGTAACATTAGGTACAAGTGTTCACAGAGCTCAATTCAACGATCAGCATGTAGACATATAGAGTATATATGGCATGTTGCGGTATTCATCATTGCCTGTCGGGGGTGAATACGTTCAGTCGATGGGGTGGTCGATCAGTTTAGTCATTGAGAAAGTAACATTGGTGACCCTCTCCACTGCTCATTTGGTGTCGGGTCGTTGTTGACGGGCCCATTCCAAGGAATCCACGGTCTCTAGTTGAGTCAGGGTCGTTTCAGTGACGCACGATTGGTGATGGTGAAAGGATGGTCGTACACTTGGTTGTTGGCACTGGAACAGAAATAGCGCAGTTGATCCGTTATCTTATGGAGTAGTATACACAATGGGGGCACCAGACCACTTTTGGGATGCCGATAGCGTTGAGTGGCTGTCGAGTGGTTTACGAGTGGATGGCGAGTGGATGTCGAGTGGATGCCGAGTGGTAGCTGAGTGGTGTGGTTGCCGAGTGGTTGACGAGTGGATGACGTTGACAGACTTTTTCTGTGGAGGTTGGGGAGAGAGCAGACGGCATGGGGGCGCCTAGAGGGCATCTAGGGCTGGGGTAGCGGGCGGAACCGGATCGACGACGTGAGTAGAAAATAGGCCCGTTTCTGCGCACCTCGTCAGTTTACCAGGACAAAAAAACTTCGACCGTTTCCCAGAAACGGGTGGAGTTTTTCGCAAGGTGTAATCCAAGCCGCCAACGTCAGTGGCTTCATACTTGCCATCTTTCCATACACCTACCTGGATAGACTAAATGTGTTAGCTGGGTCGTGTCTATAGGAATGTTTGCTAGCATTCAGCCCTGTCCTGTATATTTGAGTGCTGTATGCAGGTTACTATCGATTTTTTCTCTCGGCTTAAGGTAGCGGGAGACCTAGCCAGAGGTGATCCAGCTTTAAAATACTGATTTTTCGTTTTTTAAATATTATTCAACTATAGAAAACGCGAAAACGTGAAAATGAGTGTTTAAAGTTGGCCAGTTATGAAATCTGCAGGTAGTACTCAATGAAACAGAGAATTAACACCTATCCGCGATCGCCCCAGCAGGTGTCTGAACAATGTATAATGTAGGCAGTCCTTGATCGGTGGTTAATTGCCCCTAATCCCGATCTTCCCACAAACAAATTAACAGGTTACACAGTACCCGCTATGTCATTTCCTGTACTTATTGTACTGTTATAATTTGTTTTGCTAATTTATCAAATTACAGACGCGACTTGTGTACGGTGAGGATTTATTTGTTTTATGTAGCTAAACAAAACAAACCACTCATTGGTTTCCGTTTGACCTCCGTACAGCGCGCCATTTCGTATATAAATGGAATATCATGTATTATGAACGCCAGAACTTCTCGGGGGAAACTGAAGCCACAACACTCTTTTGGAATGGTAATGTCGTGATCCTGAAGCAAAACAAAGAAATATATATATAAATATACTTAGTATTCGAAAATATATTTGCCGTATATCTTTTGACCACCTGGCGATATAAAATAAATGGGGGATTGAAGGGACAAAGCATACGAACATAAATTCCACAATGAAATAGAATTACCTTCATTCTGTTCGCCCATGAGACATAATGAAAAAATCGAATTTTCTTGTCAGGATTTCCACGTCTGATCTTGTTTGCTGTAATCGACATTTCTGGTACACAAATGCTCTTCATTGTAGCTGGTAATTCACAAAGACTAATCGCTTGATTCTTTACAGCGAGACGTCTATTCAAGTACTTGACATTTACTCAGAGCTCCCGTGGTGCCCCGCAGTGCACAACTCGCGAGGTGTCAAAATGATAATCGTCGGCGAATCTTACTGGAAAATTTAGCAAAAAATCGTTTTTATTTCAGCTTTTTAATGACTTGGACACAAAAATCATTTAAAATGACAAATTTGCTGAGTTGTTACTCTATGAAAAATTAATGAAGTATAGGCTATAAAATGAATAACGTCGCACAGATGTACTCGACTTCGGTTTTCTGCCGGTTTCTCCGTTTTGAATTTGGTATGGGCCTAGAGTTTTCAACTCTGATAACTTCCACACTTATCGGCCTAAAGTCTTGAAATTTTCAAATTTTATTTAGCATATATAGAACTAGTCGGCTTTGCTTCAAATTTTCTAAGTTCGTTTTAGTTTTTTAGATATTCGCGTTTTACTAACTTTAGCATTTTTTTTTAAATAAACTTGAATAAAATCACATCTATGACGAAATTATTAAAATTGTGGCACAGTTTACTAGTTCAGATAGCTAATAATATGTGCCTTGAATTCCAATAAATTTGCACCAAGCATGTATAAGATATGTGCTGTGAAAAATTGGGTATACTTTTCGAAAATATTACTGTTCAAAGTTGTGTGGAGTATTTAGTCTTGAAAAAAATGCGAAATAATAATAATATCCAGTTTCTCCACAAAAACAGCTTTCAGAAAATATATAATATGATAAAATTGGTCAACAGCTTGTCGAGTAATTAAGCAAGAAGATAAGAGGTGTACATTGAGCCTTTGGCTAGGTCTCTCGCTACCTTAATACACATTGAGAGGGGAAGCCCCCTTGTCTCGCACGGTCAGAAATCGATACGATAACAGGAAGTAAAGTCTTGCACAACAACGTGGAAGGTATATAATGTATTTTTTCCCCTACATATTTCAGAAGATCGGGTTAGATCAGAGGTAGAGCGCTGAACTCACAAGCAACCAACCTCAGTTCGATCCCGGTCGCACCACGTCTGTTGTCTAGGAACAGGTTGTTCCCTTGTTATATACTATTGCTGTCGGTATATATCTTATTAAAGACTTTCCCGGGGTCTTTGATGAGCGTATGTGTCAATTGCCATCGTATGAACAAATATTTCGATCACTTCTGTAATTTGCCTAGTAAAATAAATTTCGAAAATACTAGACTAACAATTAGGGGTGTTGGATGGCGACATGTACGAACAAGGTACCTGCCAGAGTCCTACGGAATGATCGGTGTGGGAAAATAATATATAGTAAGACATCCCGGGAAATCCCCGCGGTCATTCTTAAGGGAATCTGGTGACGTGGTGGAATTTTGTAAAAATAAACAGCCGAATCGGTTTTGTTATGTTTGAAAAACTAATACAATTTAATTTATCAGATCCGGCAGTCAGTAGCCGCACGCAGTGCTGTAGTATTTATTGTCCGCTTTCACGCGTGTAAATGCGACAGAGCTTGATATCAGAAATCGATGTGTATTGTTCTTCGAAGAGGCGCCTACTTCAATATATCCGCGGAGAGGATTCCTTGCTTAATCAGCAAGTCTTTCGTGGCTATGGCCAGGCCGATGTCTGCAATAACCATTCCTACGTCATAGCTGGTGAAGTCTAACTTGGGGGCAGGGCCTTTCCAAACTATTTTGCCCAGACGAGCATAACCTATCGCTAAGCCGCTAACGACAGCGACATGGTAGGCCATGTTGGCTAGCATTTTACCATCGATCGACGACATGCTTCTTTTTTATATATTGCAGTGTCAGCCCAATGTTCAATTCACTTCGCCCACTGGAAAATTTCCTCTCTCCTCGTGCAAAGATCACATCCGGCCAAGGATACACCTTCAAGACAGGTCAGGCATCGCTGGCGATGGTAGCGGAGATCTCCGGGCTCTCCCCTGGTTGAGCTATAACCCACACTGAAGAAATCATCTATCATTTCCATAGTTATGGGCGGGTATCTTTTGGTAACTCGTTTGGGGAGTCGAGCGGGAACCGGCACCTTTTCGTCAATCTTCAACGATTGCTCGTCTGCCTTGGAATTGGCTGGCTTTTCCATTGGATTGGGTCTGGTACAGGTTGTGAGAAATGTACATGGCTTTAACATGATATACTAATGCGCCGAAAAAAGGCCTAACTACTAAGGGTGTTCGTGCGGACATCGTAGTGGTTCCCACGGCACATAGCGCACGGTTCCGGGTGCCAGGGGCTGCGCATGGCGCCTTTAATAATCCGATTGTAGAAAGCAGTTTATCGTGATTCTATTTCGATTGCCCTGCAAACTGTTTCCTTGCTTCCTCCCTGCCTTGCTTCAGAAGATCTTTTTTTTCTTCCTGGCTGATATGGGATGCTTTCAACGATTTAGTCCTGATAGCGTTTTTCATCGCATCATATTTAGATTTCTCCGCTAGGATGTGACGGAATTCGCTATCAGAAATCTTGTTATCCATAAGTGCTTGCGAGATAACATCTGCGGTGGAATCCAATTTTGAAGACGCTAGGACGCGAATTTCATCGTGTTTTTTAGCTTTGATGGTCAGGCGTCGAGATATAAACTTGCAAGCTATTCCAGCCAAACCACTCGAAAGAGCCGAGACTTCAAGTGCTACAACAACGGGTGCGGCAATTATAGTCGACAAGAGGCCGACCCCAGTCGCGCCGAGGCCCAAAGCCACTGTGGCAGGCGCAGAGTCAACGCCATCTACAGCATTCACCGCTTTGCGGTATTTTTTGTACAAGCTCGACCGGGAATCACGATCTTGGGAGAGTTCATGCTGTATATCACAGATGTGCTTTAGCCTGTAGTCATGCGCGGATTCGGCCTCGTCCAATGTTGGATATAGTCCCATGATAAATCTATATACTGTTGTCAATGATCTCTAGCTCAAGGTTATCCAAGGGCCGGTTGAACACCTTGAGAGATTTTAAGCTGACGCCTTCAGCTAGGAATATATTGCCCACGGTCACATCGTTCCCTACTCGTGTAGTTACACCCTCTAACGACAGATGCACGACAGGCTTTTTAACTGCGCTAAGAGCAAAGAAAATCCGCAACTCTTGATCAGCGTGCTTATCCTGCCACTTTATCTGGAGATCTGGTAGTATGTCCACGAATCTATCGTGAGCGGGAGCGGGCGGTAACAGTATTGCAGCAACGATAGTTGAGTCTGGAGGAAGAGTGGTCAGGGCGGGTAACGACGTATTTATTACTAGAGCCCCTCGAGGATCAGTGCTTCTTATATAGAATTTCCAGTCCTGGAGGTGTATTTTGACGTTGTTTTCAACCGGACTGTAGGACAGGAATGCCGTACCTCGATTTAAAACTTTTCTCACAAACCCGGCTTTATCGACCTGTACTCCCGATTCGACCACATTAAGGTCAATGAGACAGCCCATATTGTCATTTTCGGCGAGAGTCCATTGTCCGTTTTCCTTTTTAACGAGGCTATATCTCACGTGCGTCCGTGTGTTTCCCGTGTTAATATCTTCAAGGTCTTTGAAACTTACATCCGTGGTTCTACCTGGCGTACGCTTCTTTCGATGGTATAAGCCGTTTTTGAACTGAAAGCCGTATAGGCGGTCGGTGTAACCTGCCTCGCCAAACCCCATGGTATCAGCGAGATCGCTTAAGGCCAAATTACTGCATCTGGGTCCTGCGGATTCAACCATCGATGTCAGGGATGAATATCAAGAGTTACACTCATATAAGCGGTCTTTACTGGTGTATCTGATTTATCTAACAGGGAGAACGTTAGCTGCGGGATAGGGTCAGATATTAGTGGCTTATACTGTGGATTAGGGAAAGAAATGGTTTTCCCGCAGTTTATTCCTTCACCGGTCACAGATATAGCTCTCAGAAGAGTGGAAAGGTAGGCCACACAAGGGTACGCAGTGCTGGTGCCAGCACTTCGTGCGGTTCCAGCCGTCTCGACTGCCTTCCCCATTAGATTGTGTGATGTGCTCACCTCACCCAGGTGAGCGAACACTTCTTTATGGGGTGCTAGTGTGGTAAAGTTGTCGCCCTGCACTGTCCCAGTAAGGGTACCGTCAGGATCTGAGAACCCCACAAGCCGCGCAAGGCCAAGTAGTTGTATGCTATTGTCGGTCGTCAACTTCAGTCGACCAGTGGCATGGTTTATCTCCAGGCCCGCCCCGTGTGGCTTGAAGACCTCTTTATTAAGGGAACAGACATTGTAATAACCGCTAGGGACAACCACAAGCTTTCCGCGGACAGAGAAGCTAGTTCCGGCTGGGACATTCTCCCATAGTGGGTAGAAAGTGAGCTCGAGCAGTGCTACTTTGTATTGTCCGTTTTGGTTCTTGAGCGCATGCGTGAGGTCGATTGTTGCGCCATTTTGAATGTTGCTCAGTGTTACATACATAGCCGGCCACACGAAGTGCTAAACCAGCAAGGATTGCGCATGGATAGACACGCCTTTAGCTTCAATGTAAACGCCACCTACCAGGTGGGCGGGGTGTACACCGCTGGAACGTCGTCTACGACTGCACGAAGTGTTACTGGGACGACATTCAATCATCAAG
>JAVTVY010046228.1:0-20478 GCA_036873755.1 Hanleya hanleyi | reverse complement strand
AACAATACTAAGAAAGGGCGTTAATCACGAAAGCTAAAAACCGTAATGGCAATGTCGCTCATGATAATGCTTCACCTTTGATTGTTGAACCTAGAAATGGCATATTGTTACCATAACAACAATACTAAGAAAGGGCGTTAATCACGAAAGCTAAAAACCTGGACTCTCTCTGGTATATTGTTTAACAATAATCTTTGCTCCATGCTACATCTAATGCTACATTCTTATCTTCGCAATGAATATATCATGTCATAAGTACATGTAGTTCCACCATTGATTCTATGTGTAAAACTCACTATATATGCAAATCTCGCCAAGTTCTTAATTATTTGAAGTCTGCGACAATAAATGCTCAGTGGTTGGGGGGGGGGGGCACCTTTATCATAGGGAGAAGATAACAATAGTCAGTTAACTGAAGACGTACATTATCACCATTACACTATCTTCACCAGCAGTATCATAGATAGCTGGTCAATATTAGCTTGTCCTTGAATACGGCTTAAATTATGTCAGAGTGACCTCTGTACAACCCTTACCATTATGAAACAACAGCTCTCCCCTTCTCAATTTTCAACAGATTCCTTTGTCTATGTCCTGAGAATTCTGTAAATATTCTCTATCAAGAGCAATGGCCAGCGTATGTTTACCCTTTATCATTCTCCCAGAACCACTTATCTGTAAATATGATTACACTAGCTATATTCTTGCAGGGATCAAAGGTTTGCTAAATTTTATGGTCGGCAACCCAGGCCAAGATTGTATACATTCTTACTTTGAAAAGAAATGACTGCATATATGAATGCATTTGTAGATCAGTATCACTGATTTATAATGTACATATGTTATGTTTCAGGTACATTATAGATGGACTTAGGCATTTGTCTACTTTAGTTCCATAATGGTGTTTGTACCCGGCTCCAAGTGTGCGTTTTGTACAATAAATTCTGATTCTGACAACTTGCTAGAGTCATCTATACCACTGGCCTCCGTTATTACTGTTAAAAGAAATCACATGGAAATGATATGCCAATCTACTTTTATTTAAATCTGGGCGACGTGGAAATGTGGGAAATTTAAATTCAGTTGCCACAGTGCTATTTAGACAATATATTGTGAAGCCGGCGTGTGAAATTGAATCTGCGAATCTACGCTAAATAGACAATATATTAAGTATCCAGGAGGTGCGAATCGATGCAATTTAGATGCGATTATCAAAGTGCTAATTAGACAATATATTGTTTCTTTCTGGGGAACAAGAGCTCCAAGGCCCAGCTTCGCACATATGTATATAGTCTACATTTCATGCAAATCATTCGTGTATTTCGAAAAAAAAAACGCCGACATTCTCAGTATGAGCAAACTGAGAAGAATGGAATGTGCTCGCGTGAAACTTTCTCGCGATGACAGATTAAGGAAAGAGATATTCAGCGTTTGACGTCATGTTACATTGTACGTCACAGGTTATGTTGACTTTGGTCCATGGAAGATGAGCGTTATCCGCTTTAATAAGTATCGGCGACCCCAGTGGGTTATAACTTGTCATTGACGTCACGGACAAGTCGAACGTACCTCGTGTGAGGGAGGATAGTTGAATCAATGCAGGGGGCATATTGCGGTCGGTGGATTTGTTCGGGGGGAAACAGAATATATTGTATAATTAGCATCTCGTTCTAAATAGCAAAGTATCCTAGAAAATATCTGCAAATTAGCAGCTTTGCTAATTAGATTCTAAATAGATGCGAGAGAATATAAGCCAATCGCGCACCTTAATGAACTCTCTGCAGAACCTGTAATTCTCCGACGTTATAATACGTTGAAGCATTTCTATTCCGTGAAGACAAATCTTTGTTCAGTTTCGTACGGTTCATAACAAATAACCTCCTGATTGAACTGTCTGGAACGAGAAAGATAACGGTGTTGTAAAGTTGGTGTTCTTTAAATCTTCAGTCCGACACCGTAAACATTCGGCCACGCAGCTGTAAGAGCAAGCAAGAAATACGGGACATGTCAATACACGCCGAAAGTGGAGGTTGTAAATCCGTAATGCGAACATTCAAAGCCGAGTACAACCGCCCTTCCATAGAATGAGAGGCTGTTTTCGATTTTATCACTATTGTAAAATCAGCCGGACCAATTGACCATGAACTGACCACGCAGTAAGATCAAATTCTTTTGTCCGTTGGGGACAATAGAGAGTCCTAGAGACCGGCCTGGCCTTTGTTTGCTGAACAAAGAAACAGGTTTCTCAAGGCCTACAGACAATGCTATGCCAAAGTAGGCCAGACTATACAGTACCATCTCGCTAAGTTCCTGTACGACGGTCCTCTAGTATATTACCAGAGACAGAAGAAGGAGTCGGACTTTTTAGAATTACGGGGTAAATCTAACACGGGACCACCCAGATCTTGATTAATTTTAATGTCCTCAACTAATGCAATTTCCAACACCCGTCTATCGACTTCCGATAGATCAGGGTTCTCAGAAGCCTGAAGTAAAGAGGACGTACGGGCTTGTGCATAATTTTTCCAAGCATCATTATCCCAAGACACACATTCATTACACGTGTTATTTCGATAGCAAATTTTGTCTTACAAACGAAACAACGCGTGTGGGCATCTAAGCGTGTCGAAACTCGCCCACACGAACGGCACAAATTTGAAGGAATGGGAACAGAATACTCAGACATTATTCAAGAAAGAAAATGTTTCAAATATAAACAAATCTTTGAACAACAACAACTAGTCTTTGAACAACGACTAGCACTGTATTGCAAACTCCCTGACGTGCACCACTGGAGGTACAAATGAGAAAAGAGGAAGAGTATACTGGGGGCTGGCTTATATATCCAGGCTGAGCTGGGAGAGCTCCCTTAAAGGGAGACTACTCCTCTGGGGAACTTTTGGTTTAAACTTTCGTTTAACGTTTGTATTGTATATCTCTGGCAGAGATTAAGGCATAAATCAAAGCAGGTGTAGGTTTGGGCCATAAATAGGTATCTTGCACAACTAAACCCCAAGGAAAACCTGTGTACCAAATTTGAGAAAGATCCATAAAGTAGTTCCTGAGAAAGGCGATAACAAGAATTGTTTACGGACGGACGGACTGATGGACGACGGACCATGGACGAAAAGCGATTTGAATAACAATCGATGGTGGGCTAAAAAGTTCACGAATCTAATTGGTCAATTTTCAAAACATACCTATTTTGGCAAGCCAGCAACACCAAAATCTTTTCAACACTCTGACGGTCCCTCAAGACAATTATAATCAAATTTCACAGAAACCAAACAAGCTGTTCAGACAAAATCATGTAAAAAAGGTTTACATCTGATCACATGTAATAGACGTGCCACCCAGTGGTGAACAGTGACCAATAAAACACAACCAGACAAATTTCCCAGACCTATTCACACACAAAGTTTGATTCGAAAATCTCTAATGGTTTCAGAGATATTTACGTTTAAAGTCGCGACAGATTCGGTGGAGCTGTTACTCATGGAAACATTAGAGCATCCACTTTGAGGAAATGCTCTAATAGGCTTTGAGAGACCATGTCATTATTCATAGACAAGGTATTACTGTCAGTTTTAGCTGGTGATTGTATGTTTAATTACAATAGACCAAACCTATCTGCGTGAGACTCACACATTTGGCATTTGTCTCAAGCATTTGGCATTTGTCTCGCCCTCTCGTGCAGCTATATGGAAATCTCACTCATTAGGGCATTTTCATGAAATTATTTCTAAAATAGCCAAGACCCGTTGTTCAAAATTGCTCTAGTACAAGGAGTTACTAATTTCAAAATTTTGCTAGAATTGGTTATAAAGTATCCGTTTATAAATGTGACATTTTTTATGAAAATGACGCCTAGAAAATCGCATTTTTGTGGGGCTCGTATCTCAGGGCAGATATACTCAAATCTCACACATTGGCAAAGTTATAATTTGAGAGGTCTGATAGACCATTCACCAGAAATTCAAATCATCAGAAAATTATGATTGAGTTTGAACCCCAAAATTGACAGTGATCAAATCGTAATATATGTAGACTTATTGATCCAGCTACATGTAATATTAGTGTGAATCTACCATCTCCTGGAAAAGACATACATACCCACAATTAGACCAATGAAAATCCCGAATGGTGCAATTGTCCAAAACAGGCCATCCACAGCAACGGACTCAGCGGTTCCATTAATATATCCTCCTCCCACGATTGTTGCTGAAAAAAATTTAGGCCACATTAAAATCATACAGAGATATTCGAGTGAATCAGGCCTACACCCAGTTATGACAGGTGCCGCTTTATCAGTGGGGCAATCCAGCTATGATAGATAGATCGAGCTACAATTGTTCCCATAAGATTAGTTGAGAACAAAAGATTATCTGATATTTTCAATCACCCCACTAATAAGGTGCAGGCTATCCTGTCTAACTTGAGCGTCGTGTGCAACTTAAAAATATTCCCAGTGCCCAATAGACATTGGTTGCCTTTTTTGCTCTTTTTTTTTGCTCACCCAGGGACCATGCAGGTTTCCTGGCAAATTTCCATGACCTCCCCACCAAAGCTGTCGCTGATTGATGGGGACAAATAGACTCACATATATAGTATGTATGTAAATTTCATGTTCTCTGTGGATGTACACTACAAACAAACACAGACATGGTTACAAAAATCCTATTCAGATTTGCAAATCAATATTCAAACAGAAATGTGATTGAGGGGGTTCACGCCTCAAACAATGTTGGCGACATCATTACATAGGGGTTATTTCCCCTGAAATGAATTTTCCAACGTCCTAGTCACCTTCTCTGACAAGAGATATTATCAAGGGAAGTAATAATGTCACAAATCAATGAGGAAAAGTATAGGGATAGGGACACTCAAAGCTTTTAATTTTAATTAAATATTAGATTGAAAACCCCCGGCTTTGACATGGTGATATTCACTGGTATGTACATGTAGAGAAAATCTAGATCAATTTACTTTCCATTGATTTTTCCCCAGCCACTCACAGCAAAAAAATTAGGGTTGGTCATCCAACAAAGTTTTGAGGCAGGAATCACCTTAACACTTGCATTATGAAATTTGAGTTCAGGAATAAATAACATGAATTGCAGGCAAGCACCTAAAAGGTGCGTGGACCCCTCAGCCTGTTTTTTTTTAGTCAAGTAGGATCAGGGCTGCATCTAGAGCCAGTTTAGTTTTGGAAAACATATGGGCACCCAAAACTCAAATGAAACAAAAAACGAAAGTGTTGTTGTTGTTCAATTTGAAAGCATTTCTGAAGGAAATACTCCTAGAAAAAGCTTCTGGAAGCCTCAATATCGATCGGATTGCATAGCTGGGTATTGAATTTCATGTTAATAAACCTCTGTTTTGTGATTGATCACAGGCTCTTTGCGCTGAAATTCACTTAAAAAATGTGGACCCTCAATAATGAATTACGAAAAAGAACTGGGAGTTTGGGATCGGAACCTACAAAAAATCCCTGGATACCGTATATAACAGACTTCGGTTTCACGTGAGTGGTGTGCTGGGATTACAGCATGCAAGGAAGTGTAGCTTTATCAGTGGCAATTTATGCATTGCACAAGTGTGATAACAAGTAAACACACTTATTGACACAGGCCCACCCTTATCATTATTTTGGGGGGGGGGAAAGGGGGGGCATAAGCTCCAGGTATGCAAACTGATTCAAAATTGCACAGTCAGGCTAAAAATGGGCTCTCCTAATCACTCGTTTTACATAATTTCCAAGGTACAGTAACATGTTTGGTGACAAAAAATGAAGCATTATGTTGTACCGGTTAAATGTGTGGACACAAATATGGTTCATGCAAAAGTTTTAGAATAAATCATATGATGTACATGTAGAATAGAATGATTTAATAGCAAAATTTAAGAAAAATGTTGTCCTTCATTCAATGAGGCTTTCTTGTATCAGGGAACCTTCAAAATTCACAACGAAACATGCAACCAAGGGTTCCCGATGGGCATAGATAACAGTGCAAAAGCTAAGCCATCAATAAATAAAAAATTAAAAAAAATTAAAAATCATGAAATTATCATAGCCATCTGAAAATCTAATCATTTCATCTGTCAACATTCAGGAAGCTCTCACCAAAGTTTGGTCAGGCCCGACTTGATAGATCTGCAGACATTCAGCGGACAAGAACATTTTGATGGGCATAGATAACAGTGCAGAAGCTAAGCCATCAATAAATAATAATTTTTTTTTTTTTAAATCATGACATCATCATAGCCATCTGAAAATCTAATCATTTCATCTGTCAACATTCAGGAAGCTCTCACCAAAGTTTGGTCAGGCCTGACTTCATAGATCTGCAGATATTTAGCGGACAAGAAAATGTTGACGGACGGACGCCGGACGGACGGACGCTAGGACGGACGGACGCTAGGACGGACGGACGTACGTACATGGCAACGACAAGACCCCACAGCCCTATGGGCTGAGGGGTAAAAACTGAAAAATATGAAAACAGTTAGTAGAAAACTAAAATTACGGTAAGTTCCCTAAGTATTCGTGACCGGAAGTGAATATCGCAGTCGTGAAATACTGACCTCTTCCGAATAGTTTGTGCAGGTCAGTTCAGAAAAACGGACGTTTTCGTAAATTAGAGTCCCCATATTAAATGCCCATCCCGTTCGACAATGAAAGGTCACAATATGTCGACTGTGGTGTTTCTTTAATTTTGTGATATTTACCCCAGACAGCACTCTTAAATGATATAAGATCGACAACCACGAGACATTCACTATACTTTGTGTGTAGAATGAAACCTAATATACTTCGGCGAAGTTCAGTGGTACGAACACGTGTGGTCGAGGGGAAACCCCGAAGCAAAACCCGGGAAATGTTTGTTGTGCATTTAGATTTGTCAGGCAATAATTCGCAATTGATCAAAGCATTCTTTCTGCTCTTTAACCATTAAATTAGGTTCGAATAATTGACTGCAATGATCGGCTGACAATGAAGAGATTAGTTTCATCGGACGCCCGGCCAATTTAAAATCACAAATTCGCGTATATCTTTGTATTAGTATATACGGGACAAGGGCATATTCTGTCACTTAGACATTCTGATATTTTCTTTATTTTCTCTTCAGTACATGCTCGAACTCTTGCAGAATTGACTATGCACAACTACGCCAATGACGTTTAGGTGAAAATATATAACGATCTAATGAAGAAACACAGATTACGTCATTTTCAGATTGAGAATGAAACCTAATAATTTCTTGATTGCTCTTCATAGGAAAATATTGTGAAACGAACAGCAAATTAAGCAAGCGCCCGACACTATCTGAAGACCCATATCAGGGCCAACTCGACTGAGACCCATATCAGGGCCAACTCGTCTGAGACGATATACAATCTCCCCAGCTGGAACGAGCTCATCCCGCCATGAATAGCGGCTAAACGAAAGACATGAATTACTTGCCCATTCTAACAATTCACTGTATCCCTTTGATCCTTTATTAACAAATGTATGAAAATACTTTCATAGAATTAGGTGGGGTCTGTAGACATGGAAGAATGAAAGTTTCAACATGCCACGTGTTGGTTGTACATTTTCCCGCCATACGGAGTTGCAATAACATCACGTGATCAATACTTGGATAGCATGGCACGTGGGCCAAACTTTCGCTTGTACACGGTTCCCACTTCATAATATATTCAGCCAACACAACCTCAATATATTATGCTTTCGTAACAGTGAGATCACGACTCTCATGAAAAATAAAAAATAAAAATTGGTTCAATCTGTTTCAGATGTAAATGTATTCTGGAATATTTCTGACGAAAGACCGATCGATAGATGATGATGACGAAACAGCCAAATGTACAACCGTGTTTTATCTAATATTTAATACCTCATGAGTTCAGCAGAATTAATTCACATTTCAGACAGTATAATTTAGAGAATAAGTAGACAGAAAACCTATTAGTTTATTCCATCCTTTTATTTTTTTAACTTTTAATCTCAACCCACTATTCCGACCTCTGCTTCAGTTGCTATCAAATTACCGCCTATGATCTCGGTTATCTTACGTAAACGTCTCTTCTGACATTCAACTGTAATCAAGTCAGAAGTACCGTAATATCTTCACTAATAGTGTAAAAAAACTCACTCAAAAACTCTTTTTTTCAAGGACTTTCAAGGCCTTTAATTTTCAATATAAAAATTATGCAATTTTTCAAACTTTTAAGGCAATGTTTAATATCGCACGTTCACCGGCAATATTCCCAATTTAATGACCATGAGAAGGATACATTTCGTTTGAGACATAATGAAAATCAACTTAGTTGTTACAATTGGTTATGTTCAAAATGCTCAAAAAGTTTGCAAGGTTGATCAAATACCAATTCTAATGAAACTCGTCGATCTGGAAGTTTTTCCATCGCACAACCACATAATATTATCAATCTCGCGACCACGATAAATGGGGGATTTTCGAATAGTTAGGACCGCGGTTTTTCGCGAATGGGCCGTTTTCGATTACTTAGGGAACAGTGTCACGTGACTTGGCGAAAAATGTCCGTTTTCGAATTTACATAGGGTCGCGAATACTTAGGGAACTTACCGTATGACTTCATCTGCTTACATTAAAAATCAAGTTTAACAAATTCCTGAGTAGTATAGTCTAAGCATTTAACCCCGCATTTTGCCGGGGGAGATAACTCTTGCATCCGCCAGGGGGCGCCACCAGCTCAATTGACCAAAAACTACCTCCAGCACAGAAGAGTTCCAATCTAGGGGGAGGTAACTCTGGGTGACTATAGTTCCGGTAGAGCCCCTGGGCATGTATTCTTCCGCGGTGATGCGGCCTGGCGGTGATGCGGTCGCGGGAAAAAGCTTCCGTGGAGAAAAAATAGTCCCCAGACTTTAAATACGCTGCATGGTCCGATTGGGTCGAGTGAGGTATCAAAGTGAAGCATTCGTGAAGGGGCATCCAGTCATGGGTGGGTGCATGTAAAATCAGTATTTTTTCCCGAAACTATAACAAGAGCCCTGGAAGGGGCTTCAATATACGCCCGTGTATCTGGAATTACATTGGTCCAAATTTCAAGGTTGTTTGATAGCTTCGATTCCAATTGGTAGCTAGCCTACAATTTGGTGCTTCTGAGAATGTAACATATATAACATCTTATATTGAATGACAAACTAAAACGAGCTTAACTCTTGGTAACTAGTTGACCTTGAAGCAAGAGCCGAGAGCTCACATATCCCACACTGAAATCGACAATATTCAAACACAAGAAAATAGTAGTTTTCCTGCAAATGGATTCCTTTCAGACGAGATAATTTTTCATGAAGGAAGAAGAAAGTGATGAAGTAAACTTTTGTTCTTGAGTTAATAAAGAGGTATGAAGTTCATAAAGGATCCCTCTCCCCGTTAAATTACTAAATGTATGGTTGTTATTTCACAACAGTTGTAGCTGTTTCAAATACGAGACAGGATGAATGCCATATACATGTAGGGGAGAGAATATTCCAACCTAACACATATGGTCAGCTAAACTTCATTCAGTTTTGAAGGCCTGTGACCTTGACCTTGGACAAATTGATCTCAAAATGTATGGCTCCTCTTTGCCATGCGAGTGAGGTATACTCAAAGTTTGGTACCATTCCATACCTTGAAACTAGAGATATCGCATGGGCAACAAATGTTAATGGATGAATGGACAGAACGCAACATCGCATTACATGACCTCGTCTTCGACAGGCATATGAAAATGTGATTTCCTGATTTTGGGGTCATAGTTACCTTGACCTAAATTTTGGTACACGACACTTCGTCTTCCGTCAATGTATCAATGGACACAAAAAATCATGATTTTGTATGAATTTCAGGATTTTGGGGGTCACAGTGACCTTGACGTTCAGCCTTGACCTACAATTTGGAATGTGACACATCATGTCCCCCTAATGAATCTACGGACACAAAACAAAGTAATTTTCAAAGATTTTTTGATTTTAGAGTCACAGTGACAGTGACAAACCATCTCCCCGTAATTTCTCAATGGACACAAAAAATCATGATTTTTAACAATTTAACGATTTTGGGGTCACAGTGACCTTGACCTACATTTTGGTATGCGACACATCACGTCCCCATAATGTATCTACTGACACAAAAAAAAATGTTATTTATAATAATTTCCTGATTTTGGGGTCACAGTGACCTTTGACCTTTCACCTTGATTCTGGTGTCACAGTCATCTTGACTATTGACCTGGATCTAAATTTTCGTACATGACAAAACGGCTACCCGTAATTTCTCAATGTACTAAAAAAATCATGATTTTTAACAATTTCATGATTTTGGGGTCACACTGACCTTGATCTTTTTGACCTACATTTTGATATGTGACACATTGTGTCCCCCTAATGTATCTACTCACACAAAGAAATGTTATTTTCAATAATTTCCTGATTTTTGGGTCAGTGACCTTTGACCTTCAACCTTGACCTATATTTTGGTATGCGACACCTCATTTCCCCCTTTTGAATCCACTCATAAACAAGAGCCCAAGGGGCTTCAATATACGCCCGTATATCTGGAATTACATTGGTTCACATTTCAAGGTTGTTTAATAGCCTTGATTCCAATTGATCTAGCAATCCGGAGAAAGGTCTACAATTTTTTGCTTATGAGAATGTAACATATATCACATCTTACATTGAATGATAAACTAAAATGAGCTTAACTCTTGGTAACTGGTTGACCTTGAAGCAAGAGCTGAGAGCTCACATATCCCACACTGAAATCGACAATAGTCAAACACAAGAAAATAATAGTTTTCCTGCAAATAGATTCCTTTTAGACGAGAAAATTTTTCATGAAGGAAGAAGAAAGTGATGAAGTAAACCTTTGTTCTTGAGTTAATAAACAGGTGTGAAGTTCATAAAGGACTCCTTTTCCCGTTAAATTAGTAAATGTATGGTTTTTATTTCACAACAGTTTAACTAAATGAAGCGTTTCAAACATGGGAGACAATCCCACAGAACAATATCATATACATGCAGGGGAAAGACTTGAATATCCCAACAATATTCCAACACATTTAGTCAGCTAAGCTTGATTCAGTTCTGGGGGACTGCGACCTAGACCTTTGACAAATTGATCTCGTATGTATGGCTCCACTTTGCCATGTGAGTAAGGTATACTCAAAGTTTGGTACCAATCCATACCTTGAAACTAGAGCTATCGCATGGACAACAAATGTTAATGGATGAATGAACAGAACGCAACATCGCATTACATGACCTCGTCTTCGACAGGCATATGAAAATGTGACTTTTAATGATTTCTTGATTTTGGGGTCACAGTGACCTTGACCTCAATTTTGGTACACAACACATCTTCTTCCCTCAATCTATCAATGCACACAAAAAATCAGGACTTTTAATGATTTCCTGATTTTGGGGTCACAGTGACCTTGACCTTTGACCTTGGCCTAAATTTTGGTACATGACAAACCGTCTCCCCTCAATTTCTCAATGGACACAAAAAATGTTATTTTTAATAATTTCCTAATTTTGGGGTCAGTGACCTTTGACCTTGACCTAATTTTTGTTATGCATCACTTCATTTCCGCCTATTGAATCCACTCACAAAAAATAAGAATTTTTTAACGATTTCCTGATTTTTCGATCACACTGACCTTTGACCTCTGACCTTGACCTACATTTAATATGCAACACATCGTTCCCCCCTAGGGCATCCACTCACCAAAAATTAGAACTGTAGATAGAAAACTGTCAACGATCAATGATTTCCTGATTTTTGACAACAGTGACCTTTGACCTCTGACCTCGACCTTAATTTTGGTACGCGACACATCGTCTCCACCTGGCGTATCCACTCACAAAAAATTGCAACTGTGGATAGAAAACGTTCACAGATATAGACCGGACACGAACACTTCAGTGATTTCCTGTTTTCTAGGCCAGTGACCTTTGACCTGTGACCTCGACCTTCATTTTGGTACGTGACACATCGTCTCCCCGTAGGGTATCCACTCACCAAAAATTGGAACTGTGGATAGGAAACTGTCCCAGATATAGACCGGACACGAGAACCGGACAGACGGACAGACGGACGGAAACCGCCATCCCATAATACGACCGCCTTTTGGGCGGGCGTATAAAAATTAGAAATTTTTAATGATTTCCTGATTTTTCCGTCACACTGACCTTTGACCTCTGACCTCGACCTACATTTCGTATGCAACACATCGTTCTCCCCTAGGGCATCCACTCACCAAAAATTAGAACTGTAGACAGAAAACTGTCAATGATAAATGATTTCCTGATTTTAGGCAACAGTGACCTTTGACCTCGACCTCAATTTTGGTACGCGACACATCGTCTCTACCTAGCGTATCCACTCACAAAAAATTGCAACTGTGGATAGAAACTTTCACAGATATAGACCGAACACGAACACTTCAGTGATTTCCTGTTTTTTAGGCCAGTGACCTTTGACCTCTGACCTTGACCTTCATTTTGGTATGCGACACATCGTCTCCCCGTAGGGTATCCACTCACCAAAAATTAGAACTGTAGATGGAAAACTGTCCCAGATATAGACCGGACACGGGGGACGGACAGACGGACACACGGACGGAAACCGCCATCACATAATACGTCCGCCTTTTGGCGGGCGTATAAAAAGCGGAAAACGGACTTTACCCCTAAAATAGGGGAAAACACCTATCAACCCTAGCCAAAAGGGCTAATATCGGTCCCCGGACTTATTGGGACCTGCCTGTCAAGTCAATGGGGTGGGTGCATGTAAAATTAGGATTTTTTCCCGAAACTATAAAAAGCGGAATGCGGACTTTACCCCTAAAATAGAGACATCTTCGGTGACCGAAGATGTCACGGAGGTCACCGAAGAGACACGGACGTGCCCGAAGATGTCACGGAGGTACCCGAAGATGTCACGGAGATCAGTGGGTTTTTCCCACAATGTCGTGGGTGATCAAATTCTCCGGCATTCTCAGGCAATCTTCAGGGCGAGAGGGGTCCCTAGTGTACCGATTGGGTTGTATGAGGTATCAATGTGAAACATTCGTGAAGGGGCATCTGATGGGGTGGGTGTGGGGTTGAAATATCGTCATTCTGCGCATGCGCGGTAGACCAAGGGTATGGAAATAGACGTTTTGGGGTCTAGGGGAGCCCCTAGTGGTCCAATGGAGTCGAGTGAAGTATCAATGTGAAGCCTATGCGAGGGGGCATCCCACGGGCTGGGTGTGGGGTTGGAATATGGTCATTGTGCGCATGCGCGGTAGACCAAGGGTATGGAAATACACGTTTTGGGGTCTAGGTGGGCCACTAGTGGGTCGATGGAGTCGTATGAGGTATCAATGTGAAGCCTATGTGAGGGGGCATCCCACTGGATGGATGTGGGGTCGGAATATTGTCATTCTGCGCATGCGCGGTAGACCAAGGGTATGGAAATATACATTTTGGGGTCTAGGGGAGCCCCTAGTGGTCCGATGGAGTCGAGTGAAGTATCAATGTGAAGCCTATGTGAGGGGGCATCCCACGGGCTGGGTGTGGGGTTGGAATATGGTCATTCTGCGCATGCGCAATAGACAATATTAGACGTTTTGGGGTCTAGGTGGGCCACTAGTGGGTCGATGGAGTCGTATGAGGTATCAATGTGAAGCCTATGTGAGGGGGCATCCCACTGGGTGGATGTGGGGTCGGAATATTGTCATTCTGCGCATACGCGGTAGACCAAGGGTATGGAAATAGACATTTTGGGGTCTAGGGGAGCCCCTAGTGGTCCGATGGAGTCGAGTGAAGTATCAATGTGAAGCCTATGTGAGGGGGCATCCCACGGGCTGGGTGTGGGGTTGGAATATGGTCATTCTGCGCATGCGCAATAGACAAAGGGTATGAAAATAGACGTTTTGGGATCTAGGTGAGCCACTAATGAGCCGATGGAGTTGAGTGAGGTATCAATGTGAAGCCTATGTGAGGGGGCATCCGATTGGACTAAGATCTCGGCCGTTGTCAACAGTCTGCGCATGCGCAGACAGGGAATTCTGGGAAAAGGGTGTGGACATAAAGACGTGTTAGGGTTTAGGTGAGCCCCATTACGCCTTAACGCTCTAACATAACGCCTTGACGCCATGATATAGACCGGAGAGAGAACAACAACAACAACAAGGATTACACTTGAGAGAACACCAAGTTTTTTTTTCATATAGTTTATTTTCCCCAATGTTACATCATACCCACGCTGGGGGAGCCGCGTTGGGTATGTTTACAACTCAAAAAGACTCTTGCCCAATCAGACGCCACCATTTGCATCTGTCATATTCGTTCCTGTCCGTTAGATGTATTCTTGTCCAATCAGAAGTCGCCATTTCGGAAAGTTCCATCTTTGCTCGGTGTGACCTAAGCGTCGTCGGGCAGGCCTGGATATTCTTCGGGCAGCATGTCCTGAAACAGTTGTTTGCGCATTCTGATCGCATTTTCCAGGGCCTCGGTGGGTGGTAGCCCCATAGCCTCTTCCAAGTGATGCTTGGTCTTCATGATGGACCTGTGCGTGGGGTCGCCTTTAATTTCAAGCGGTAGTAAGGTATACTGTTCATAGATCGCCATGGCTGTTTTCCTGATGCGGGGGCGCATTTGGGTGTACGCCTGTTGTAAATTATCCTCTCCGGCGTCCTCGATCGCTGCAGCGTAAGTATTGATAGCTGCTGTCACAATACGATCCCAGAAGGTAGGTTCTGCCTCACTTTCCACGGACGTAGGCTGACTATCTGAGGTCAAGCTCTCCGTATCACTAGATAGACTCTCAGCAATCTCTGTTTCGGTATCAGTCGATACACTCTCAGCAGTCTCTGTATCAGCATCCGCCTCAACGGACTCCTCAGAGTCTTCAATCCCATGTATATTTTTCTGGTGTCGCACTCAGAGCAAGTATAAGCCATGTTGACGGTTGAACGTCGACTGTGCGTGTTTTTGGAAATACGTTTGCTTTTATAGGCAGCAACGCTTCAACGGCAGCCCATCAACGCTTAGCTTAACGCATCAACGCCCTGGTGAATTAGCTCAGAAGCTCTGATTTCCATGGAATTGACACCAATTAATCGAAATGCAGTGACGCCAGTCAATGCCCGTCGTGACGCCTTAACGCCTGTCTCAACGCCTTAACACACTTTCTAAACGCTTTAACGTCGTTTAATGATGCGTTCGAACAAATGTTTCTTTTGTGCTATTGCTCTGACCGACACCGCTTTCCAGTTCATGCCCGAGGTTTTCAACATCGACGCTGTTCTTTCAATTTCCATATGGACTGGGTCCTTATCCAACAATTTCATATGGGTCACGAGGTCGACATACCGCTGACGTAAAGCCCGTCGTAGTCTGGGTGCCAATCTGTTATGGGCTAAAATTGCGGCTTCCTCTTTCGAATACCCTTTGCGTTGAAACTTGTTTTCTGTGACCCTCAACGTCTTGCCCATCTCGGCGTTCATACTTTCTTTGAACAAATCCTTCCATAGCCTCGAGTTCACATTATGTTCATTCCCTTGTACGGGTTTGAGTTGGTCCTTCACGGTTGGGTGATATTCCGGGACTGATGGTATGAAGGGGCCCCGCTGTATGGGGGTGGGTTGCTGCTGCTGCTCTACCAGATGTGGACTCGGTGGGTGGTGTCGGGGTATATGACGTTGCGGTGATCCCTCGCCGGGTAGCAGGTTGGTCGTCAGCCGGCGATCTTCGGGGTTATGGGCTTTTAAATCTACGAATAGGTAGCCGTACGGACGACTTGTTGCCCTTTGAAACGCCTGCATGAAATGGTCGATGTTCTGAGGATAAATTTGACTACCAAACACACGGATTTGTGCTCTGTCAATGGAATTGGAGAACAACACAAAGTATTGGCAGTTCAAGGCAATATCTCTGGATGCCTTCCCTTGAGGAAAGAGATTCTGGGTCAAATAGATGACGGACAGATTCCTATCATGGGATCCTTTAGTAAACAAGTCGGCAACGTGTGAATTGTCCTTGGCCGCACTCCTCAGATCATCTAGCACTACCTGAGCACTACCACGTTGGTCTGCTCGGGATCAAAGTAATACGATTCGTCTATGTCGTGAGGAATCCCTGGGACGAAACTCACATTCTGTAATCTCATAGTATCGCGAAATTGTGGGAATAACCCACTGATCTCCGTGACATCTTCGGGTACCTCCGTGACATCTTCGGGCACGTCCGTGTCTCTTCGGTGACCTCCGTGACATCTTCGGTCACCTCCGTGTCTCTTCGGTCACCGAAGATGTCTCTATTTTAGGGGTAAAGTCCGTATTCGCTTTTTATAGTTTCGGGAAAAAATCCTAATTTTACATGCACCCACCCCATTGACTTGATAGGCAGGTCCCGATAAGCCCGGGGACCGATATTAGCCCTTTTGGCTAGGGTTGATAGGGGTTTTCCCCTATTTTAGGGGTAAAGTCCGTGTTCCGCTTTTTATATTTTCGGGAAGAAATCTAATTTTACATGCACCCACCCCATTGACTTGATAGGCAGGTCCCAATAAGCCCGGGGACCGATATTAGCCCTTTTGGCTAGGGTTGATAGGTGTTTTCCCCTATTTTAGGGATAAAGTCCGTGTTCCGCTTTTTATAGTTTCGGGAAAAAATATGAAACATTTATAAATAATGTTATTGTTTATTATTAAAACAAACCCGTTGTTACTTAATGCCACTTTCCCTCCATTTGGAGATCCTCTGCAAACAAATTAACTCCCCTTAACGGTCCCCTGGATCGTCCGCTAGGTGGCGTGCTCTCCGCGCATGTCCCATTCTCTTTTTCTGTGCAATGGCAAGACCTGTTTATGACAAGGCCGAGCCAAGCGGGGAGGATGGGCGGGTAAATCAAACCGTAACAACGGGTTTGTTTTAATAATAAACAATAACATTATTTATAAATGTTTCATGTTTATGTCTTAAAACGTCACCCGTTGTTACTTAATGCCAGACTCCCAATAGTGGGGGTTGGGTAGCCGGCCTTGTGGCTTGCTTTTGGATTGAGCGGAGCACGCCCTGTTCTGATTTTGTAAATCTCATATGCCTAGTAATATCAAGATAATTCCCGTGTCGTATAGAAGCGTAGGGAACTCAAGGTATTACGAGTAGTGCGGTGAGTGGGGGAATGTATTCCGACCATCTGCCCGCATACCCGGCTAGATAATCAGATGCCATCGTGATGCCTTGAAGTCCCTTCGTCTCCGACGTGGTCTGTCTTCTATGCTTGCCGGATTGTCGGGATCTTGCTTGCATGAGCGGCGCCCCCCCTTTTTCCTGATAGGAATAGTGGATTATACACTGCAGTAGGTTCAGTGTAGCCATCCTATTGTCTGTATAGACCCGCCTGAAGATAGCATTCAGCGTGAGTTGAAGTGGCTCAGACGTCACGCTGGCTCTAATCTTGTGAGACGATGTCTTCATAAAGGAGTAGGAGCGTAGATGGCGAGTTGGTTAACCCAGACGGTACAGCTCACCAATCTCCAATATACGAGTTGTTACAGCGAAACAGCTCACCAATTACCAGTATACGAGTTGTCAGAGCATTTCCATCATAGCTCTCTAGATTTGTATCTAATACCGCTTATGCCGGTGCTAGGGGCCGTGTGGTCATATCATCCAAGTTGCCACATGAACAGGTACAATAAAAGCGTACCTGAGATACAACACATATCACTAATCGTTAGATTCTTGGTATGTGCTTTAGAATAGATTAACCAGAGGACTATTCTGTGAAGTCATGTGACGCAGTCAGTATGTCGGCACCTCTTCCCACTACCCTTATATGTGTTGTAATTCCTCCACCCATGTAATGATGATGAACTGTTAACGTCCGCTGATGGGTCTGTTAGAAGTGAAGAAGGAAGAAAGGCAGCTGGAACCCCTTTCTCAGTTGTATGAAGAGTGTCCCAAGCCTCCGACTGGATCTAAAAGCTCTTCTCCTCCAGCAGGTACACGAAATCTGTCAATGCTGGAAACTGGTACAGTCTCAGAATGTCTGGTCCTTGACGTGCGGAATTGTTCCAGATGACGAACTCCGGAGTTGGATGAAAAGATCTGGTTGAGCAATCTGTCATCCTGTCAAGGAACTGCATCCCACTGCGTAATGCTCTGATTGCGGAGTGAAGACTGTCATGGAGCTGTCCTGTAGAACAGAATCTTGACTACAGTTGATTAAACTGGCCCGAATGGTAGGCATAAGAATGCCCCAGTACCATATCCAACTCTTCTCGGGTAGTAACTGGCATGTTCGGTGAGGCTGTAGGCGAAGGTCATGGCAAGCCGAAGCGCTGGAATCTGGTCAATTCCGTGGGTGAACTTGACAACTCTGGATGATGCTGAGGGATACCCCTGTATACTACTTGACTGGAATTCCCTGTCCTGGTACAGCTTCTGAAGGAAAGATCAGCTGTTGCTGGAACAGAAGTAGTGTTGACCAGAGGCCCTCCAACATAGTACATCCTCCGGCCTTGAAGCGGCTGTACAGTAGGTAATAGCTTGCTGTTACTTCGGTTGCTGCGGGTCCCGGCGCCTCCATAGAAGAAAAATGATCTTCCGGTTGTAGTACCCTTGTAGGACTTGGAGGAAGTTGTCGGTGGTAACCCTGCAGTGATGTGAAACACCTGGTGTTGTAACCAGGTATAGCTGATACTGTACTGCTAGGACCAGTGTAGATGTTTCCAGAGACTGGGATCTTGCTCCCCCCCAAACTTGACGCAGTTGACTACCTTCCAGGGGAAACCATCTTCCAACGTAGATATCCTTGAGGAAGATGATGCGTTGCTTGTCTGTCGTGGTACCCACGTGCCGGTCATCTGTTGCACGAGCAATGGACCGCTTAAACTGTGAATTCCGCATCGATGAATGTGAACTTCTCTGTCCTTAGATCCGGATCCGGCATCTTCACTCTGAAAGGCGGGCGAAGATGTTCCGGGATGAGCATCGTAAGATTGCTTGTACTTGCCCTCAGGTGCAGTTGTAGGGAAGAAAAACTGTAATGAGGAGTACCCAAAGCTCACCAACGCTGTGCTAGGTAGTAGTCCCATCCAATGGTGTTGATGGTCCGACTGTCGGTGCAGGTTCCCTACTCCGTGAGAAAGTCAAAGATCCATCTTATGCTTCTTATCTGGATCCTGGACTACCCTGGCTATGGCTGTCAGGAACCAGTGATGTAATTCTGTATTGAGTCAACATCATGTCTTCTACAGCACGAGCTTGCTTCTGATGGAGTACAACTGCTGGCGACTTTGTGACGTTCAACAGTCTGTCAAGATCCAGGTCCGGCTTCGGGGCCTTGAACGGTAAGTTGTCTCCGTGAAGGATGTAGCCTTATACGGACGAGGTTCCAGGAGCGCCCTCTGAGCCCTGCACTGTCGATCCATGCTGACACACAAGTCGTCTGATGCCGGAGATGGTGGACATGTAGGCCAAGCTTCTTCCTTAGACGGCTTATTCAGTCCGTAGAGAGATGCTGCTGTAAGCCTCCTCCATTACGGGTGATATCCGAAAGCTGGTCGGTAAGCTGCTTGCCTTCGCCAACCGCTAGTTTGGGCATTTCAGGAACCAACTCGTGTAATGCCGCTATCCTGGCCCTGAAGGAAGTCTCTTCCTCGATATTCCGTTCTACCTCCGCCCGAAGGATGGGGGTTGAAACCTGAGATGAGGATGCCGCAGAAGTGGAACGTCGTGCATGGTCCTCATCATCCGAGCCAGACTCAGCACTGCTAGAAGAATGGGGTCGAGTAATCTCCCGGGCCTCCGTTGCAGGAACCTCTTCCGTGGTGATGGTTGCTGTCGGAGGTATTTCTGGAACGGACGTCTGCCCGCTCCGCTCCGCGGGACGGCTCCGATCCATGGCTGCATCTCCAGATTTTTTCTTATCCCGATGCTCGGTCTTCTCTTGATGACCCGGGCTAGGGTGACGACGGGTATAAGCCCGATCTCCCGAATCCGTGCGCTGTAGCCGATGATGGGAAACCGGTGAACGACTCCTCTGCCGCCTGATGTAAGGTCGCTCTGGCGAGAAATCCCTGCAACGGCGCCTTCGAAGCTCTATATAAGATGAACGGGACCGTCGCCTCGTCCGGCACCTCTCCCAATCTTAACGTGGCACTAGGGATCGGCTTCGTCTACGAGATCTGTCTGCCGCAGTACCGGTATACGGTTCCGTGGAACGGGTATGACTTGAACTCGAAGCCGTTCTTGCTGCTCCCGTTCCCCGTAAGTCCGTGTCCTGTAGGATGCGGAGTCCCGGCGATCTGTATAAGTCCATTCTTCCTGGGTCCGTGACTTCTCAGATGTCCCTGCTGTAACCCGCTCCGGGGTACGGCTCCGAGACCTTGTTCCAGGTTGAGGTTCCGTGGTACGGCTCTCTGTATAGGTCCGTCCAACGGCGTCTCT
>JAVTVY010046227.1:0-21096 GCA_036873755.1 Hanleya hanleyi | reverse complement strand
AAATCCAAGATGGCTGCCTGGTGACCATATTGGATTTTCGAATTGGATCAGAAAAGATATCTTGCACAGCTAAACCCCAAGGGGAACCTGTGTACCAAATTTGAGAAAGATGCAGGCAGTAGTTCCTGAGAAATCGCGATAAAACGGTTTCATGGGAAAATCCAAGAAGGTCGCCTGGTGGCCATATTGGATATCGAATCAGACCAGAAAAGGTATCTTGCACAACTAGACCACAAAGGGGAACCTGTGTACCAATTTTGAGAAGATCCATGAAGTAGTTCCTGAGAAATCGCGATAACAAGGTTTCATGAGAAAATCCCAGATGGCCGCTTTGTGGCCATATTGAATTTTCGATTCGGCACAACTAGACCCTAAGGGGAACCTGTGTACCAAATTTGAGAAAGATCCAGGCAGTACTTCCTGAGAAATGACGATAAAGTTTCATGGGGAAATCCAAGGTGGCTGCCTGGTTGCCATTTGGATTTTCGAATCGGACCAGAAAAGGTATATTGCACAAATAGACTCTAAGGGGAATCTGTGTACCAAATTTGAGAAAGATCCATGGAGTAGTTCCTGAGAAATCGCGATAACAAGGTTTCATGGATGGCTGCCTTGTGGCTATATCGGATTTCCGAATTGAACCAGAAAAGGTATCTTGCACAACTAGACCCCAAGGGGAACCTGTGTAACAAATTTGAGAAAGATCCATGCAGTAGTTCCTGAGAAATCGCGATAACAAGGTTTCATGGGGAAATCCAAGATGGCCGCCTGGGGGCTATATTGGATTTTCGATTCGGACCGAAAAATGTATCTTGCACAACTATACCCTAAGGGAACCCTGTGTACCAAGTTTGAGAAAGATCCATGCAGTTCTTCCTGAAAAATGACGATAACAAAATTTCATGGGAAAATAAAAGATGGCTGGCTGGTGGCCATATTGGATTTTCGAATCGGACCAGAAAAGGTATCCTGTACAACTAGAACCCAAGGGGAACCTGTATACCAAATTTGAGAAAGATCCATGCAGTATTTCCTGAGAAATGACGATAACAATGTTTCATGGGGAAATCCAAGATGGCTGCCTGGTGGCCATATTGGATTTTCGAATCGGACCAGAAAAGGTATCTTGCACAACTAGATCCCAAGGGGAACCTGTGTACCAAATTTGGGAAAGATCCATGCGTAGTTCCTGAGAAATCGCGATAACAAGGTTTCATGGGGAAATTTAAAATGGTCGCCTGGTGGCCAATATCGAATCGGACCAGAAAAGGTATCTTGGCAAACTAGACCCCAAGGGGAACCTGTGTACCAAACTTGAGAAAGATCCAGGCAGTAGTTCCTGAGAAATCGCGATAACAAGGTTTCATGAGGAAATCCAAGATGGCCACTTTGAGGCCATATTGGATTTTCGATTCGGCACAACTAGACCCTAAGTAACACGACATGGAACATGATGAAAGGTGATGGTACGATAAGGCGGGATTTTGGCCTATACGTGGTGCGGTTGAAATCGAAAAAATAAAATGTCATAAAAATACTTATGTTTTAATGTAACGGCAAGAGAAAATATAAGTACACAATATGTGAAAGTTTTAGTGTGATTGCGTTATGATTATAGTTATCACATGAAACTGAAATCCACAGCTTGTGCTATTTCGTGAAAAAAAGGTCTAAATCGAGTCCTTCAGACACGCATTTAGACGCGAAGGACCCCTTGGACCAAAACGCCATTTAACCTGGTGTTGTGTGGTAACATTATATCCCCACTGCTGGAAGATCTTTTTGGTCCAAGGAGTCCTTCATACTAAAAAATGAAAAGTTATGATTCATAAAGTTTGAAGTTTTCGTAAGTAGATTAAAGTGACAAAATAACCTGTTACAGTTGTTCGTATGTCGTGGTGTAGTGGATACGCACGTTGGATCACAAGCGCCTCGAAATTTTCTTTTACCGAGTTTGAATCCCAGGAGGGTAACATGTGTGACGTCGACAAGTTATTTCAATCTTTCTCATTTTTGTAAAAAAAATGCATTCAGTATATCTGAAATAAGATTTTAGGCTATCATTATGAACCAATTAAAAGTAAAATAAATATTGTTTACCGATGACACGATACCGTGTGGACATTGCGGGCCAGTCAAACGTTGAAATCGAACGATCAGTCGCTACCTGTTACAACGGCAATATATTCGCCTGAATTGTGTATTTATTCTCCAATATGTGCATGTAAAATCGACTGCAACGTCCTGAAATAATAACGTCTTGGTACCGAACTTATGGTACTTATGAAGCTATCATGGTTCATCGTAACATTCAGTCCGTTGATTGACAGTTGCCGCCGACGACAAGTTGTACATTGCATTGTGATTGACAGATGGAGAGAAGAAATGTACATTTCTATGAGTCGGCTGGCTGTGGGCAAAAACCCCGCCTTACAATACCATCTCCTTTCTTTCTATGAATAATCATGTATATGCTAAGTGAATTACCTTTTTATAATGAAGAACAAATCCATATGGAAGTCCAAACGCAACCTGATCTTGAATATCTACTAGTGGATCTTGAAAAAATGTGTTTTAACCCACTAGAGTTAAATGTCACTGAAAATAATGACGACACCGATGGAGAGATAAACTACTGGGAAAAGTTCAATAATTGTCAGTCTAATTATTATTTCGAAGAAACATTAAATGCACATATTCCTCAGCACTCTGATCCCAATACGCTATCTGTCTTACATATCAATGCCCGAAGTTTACAGAAACACTACACAGAAATTCTCTATTTACTCCACAATCTCCAACATTGTTTTTCCGTCATTGGAATATCCGAAAGCTGGCTCAACCCCGCAACACAAGAATTGTACGATATTCCTGGCTATACTCCTTTCCCATTATCTAGGTCTAAGCAAAGGGGCGGTGGTGCCATTTTATATGTCAGAGAATGTTATACAAACTGCTTTATTCGTGAAGATCTCACCCAAAATGATAAAAATGGAGAATATGAGGCTCTATTTGTTGAGATTTCTGATAATGACAACTTTTATGTCATAGGTTTAATTTATAGGCCACCCCGCAAAAGTGTAGAATATTTCAATACCAGTCTTTCAAATATATTTCACATTCTAAAACCAGTAAAAAAAAAAATGTATTGCTTGGCGATTTCAATATCGATCTATTCAAAACACAAAACCACAGTCCCACTAAATCATTTTACAAAATTATGAAATCATTTCACTTTTTCCCAAAGATCTGTAACCCAACACGAGTGAAATCAAACTCTGCAGCATTTATTGGCAACATCTTTTCCAACTTTCACGAGGAAGACGTTAAGGCGGGTATTCTCTTGTCTGATATCTCTGATCACTTTCCGATATTTCATATATGCAACCATTCTCTCCCAAAATGCAATAAGCAACAAAATGTTACATATCGCCTTGTAAATCCTGCCAGTCAAACTCTGTTTAAGGAAAAACTTCAAGCAACTGACTGGAAAGCTGTATATACAAAAAACGACATTAACTCTGCCACTGAGAGTTTTGGTGACATATTTAACACTATATATGACGAATGCTTCCCGTAAAATGCCGTCCACTCCACAAAAGAACCAAGAAACCATGGATTATCAGTACGGCTTTACTACACTCAATACACGAGAAAAATCGACTGTACAGACTATGGATAACTATCAATGACATCACATATAACCATCAATATAGAGCATATCGCAATAAACTAAACCATACATTACGACTGGCAAAGAAATTATACTACGAAAACAAGTTTAATCAGAACCATAATAACAAGGGAACATGGAAAATTATCAATGATCTAATGGGAAGGAAAAAATCTTCCACCTTACCATCTGTAATTAATATGCATGGCACTGACACATCAGATACAAAGGATATCGCAAATGGTTTTAACAATTACTTTTGTTCAGTGGCCAACGAACTCGCAAATAAAATTCCCGGTGCCAATGCAAATTTTATGTCTTATCTGAAAAATGAATATACTAGTGAATTCTCTCTAACACCCTGCATCCCGGAAAAAATTATTAAAGTGGTGAATTCCTTAAAAAACGCATCCGCTGGACTTGATTGAATACGAATGTCGCTGTAAAGCCTATTATAAACCATATAACCGCCCCACTGTGTTTCCTACTTAACCTATCTCTTCAAACTGGAGAATTTCCCGATATATATAAAATTGCTAAACTTACCCCTATTTTCAAGGCTGGAGACAAAAATATTGTTAGTAACTACAGGCCAATATCTGTGCTTCCATGCCTCAGCAAAATATTTGAAAAAGCCGTAGCTAATCGAATGATATCCTATCTCGAAGAACAAAATATCCTCTGCCCTAGTCAGTTCGGATTTCAATCAAACCACTCCACTGCTCACGCTGTATTAACACTCTATGAGAAACTTGCAATCGCTAAAGGAAAGAAAGAATATAGCATAACGACGTTTCTTGATTTAAGTAAAGCCTTTGATACCGTTAATCACGCACATACTTCTGCAAAAATTAAACTATTATGGATTCCGAAACACCTCGAACGACTGGTTCAAACGTTATTTATCCGACCGAACTCAACTAGTCTCCCTCGACAATACACTCTCATCCCCCTCAACCATCACATATGGAGTTCCCCAAGGTTCGATTTTAGGACCAATCTGCTTCTTACTCTACATAAATGACATCACCGTTGCTTCGGGTTTAGATATTACTTTATTTGCCGACGATACAAGTATTACTTACTCCTCCCCTGACCCAAACTTGCTGACTCAAGTAATAAACACAGAACTCCACCAACTATATGAATGGTTTTGCTGCAATAAACTCTCGCTAAATATTAACAAAACGAAATGCATGTTTTCAAACCATATCACTCGTCCGCCATATTATCCCCATCAATTAAAATTAACAACGAAGAGCTAGAGTTTGTTGAAAGTTTCAAGTTTCTGGGAGTGTATTTTAATACTAAACTCAACTGGCAAACCCACATCAATAAATTATGTTCTAAACTATCCAAAAACATTGGGGTTATCAATAATATTAAGGAATGTATCAATAGAAATACCCTTACCACCCTATATTACTCATTATTTTACTCCTATGTTACATACTGTAACACAGTATGGGGAAATACTTTTCCAACCCACACTGCTCCTCTCACTATCCTTCAAAAACGCCTTGTTCGCATTATATGTAAAACCTCAAGACTCGCACATACTGGACCTTTATTCGCACTGCTAAATATGCTAACTGTTGATCAAATCAACGATTACACAATTCTACTCTTAACTCATAAAGCCATACACCATTCCTTCTCGTTACCTCTACATCTTCAGAACTACTTTACCAGATTACAACATGTTCATAACTATCCTACCCGACAGAATTACATAAACCTCTACAGACCGTTTTTCCGTACTCAATTGTCATTTTATACCGCCAGAATTAAGGGACCTCGAATATGGAACAACCTAACTACTGACCTGAAATGTACAACTTCCATATCATGATTCAAGTCACGATTAAAATACCTTTTAACTCGTAAGAATTATCCCTATCAACTCTGATAAATTTCAAGATACCGTCAAATTCCACATATTCTAACTTACTCATCTACACTAATGTATACGCATGTAAATGTTGTGATAATACCTGCTCATGTTAATTTAATATGCCACATGAATAGTAGTTACTATAATTATTGTATACATGTAATATTATCTTTGTATATATGTTACATTAATCTTTTACAAACAATTACCGATGTCTCATAGCTTCACCTTAACTATATATAAATATTTATTTCCATATTATCGTGCAAAATTTAATATTTAATATTTCCGGGATATAACAAGCCCCTAGGGGTTTTATCCCCGCCATCCGCAGCACTATATGTTTTATCATTGAATTGTACATTGTTTTTTTTATATTGCTGTTATATGGTGAATAAATCAAATCAAATCAAATCACCTGTGTATGAAATTTGAGAAAGATCCATGCAGTACTTCCTGAGAAATGACGATAAAGTTTCATTGGGAAATCCAAGATGGCTGCCTCGTGGCCATATTAGATTTTTGAATCGGACCAGAAAAGGTATCTTGCACAACTAGACTCCAACGGGAACCTCTGTACCAAATTTGAGAAAGATCCATGCAATAGTTCCTAGGAAATCGCGATAACAAGGTTTCATGGATGGCTGCCTTGCGGCCATATCGGATTTCCGAATTGAACCAGAAAAGATATCTTGCACAACTAGACCCCAAGGGGAACCTGTGTAACAAATTTGAGAAAGATCCATGCAGTAGTTCCTGAGAAATCGCGATAACAAGGTTTCATGGGGAAATTTAAAATGGTCGCCTGGTGGCCAATATCGAATCGGACCAGAAAAGGTATCTTGGCAAACTAGACCCCAAGGGGAACCTGTGTACCAAACTTGAGAAAGATCCAGGCAGTAGTTCCTGAGAAATCGCGATAACAAGGTTTCATGAGGAAATCCAAGATGGCCACTTTGAGGCCATATTGGATTTTCGATTCGGCACAACTAGACCCTAAGTAACACGACATGGAACATGATGAAAGGTGATGGTACGATAAGGCGGGATTTTGGCCTATACGTGGTGCGGTTGAAATCGAAAAAATAAAATGTCATAAAAATACTTATGTTTTAATGTAACGGCAAGAGAAAATATAAGTACACAATATGTGAAAGTTTTAGTCCGATTGCGTTATGATTATAGTTATCACATGAAACTGAAATCCACAGCTTGTGCTATTTCGTGAAAAAAGGGTCCAAATCGAGTCCTTTAGACACGCATGTAGACGCGAAGGACCCCTTGGACCAGAACGCCATTTAACCTGGTATTGTGTGATAACATTATATTCTCACTGCTGGAAGATCTTTTTGGTCCAAGGGGTCCTTCATACTAAAAAATGAAAAGTTATGATTCATAACATTTGAAGTTTTCGTAAGTACATTAAAATGACAAAATAGCCTGTTACAGTTGTTCGTATGTCGTGGTGTAGTGGATACGCACGTTGGATCACAAGCGTGTCGAAATTCTCTTTTACCGGGTTCGATTCCATGGAGGTCAACATGTGTGACGTCGACAAGTTATTTCAATCTTTCTCATTTTCGTAAAAAAAATTGCATTCAGTATATCTGAAATAAGATTTTAGGCTATTATTATGAACCAATTAAAAGTAAAATAAATATTGTTTACCGATGACACGATACCGTGTGGACATTACGGGTCGGTCAAACGTTGAAATCGAACGATCAGTCGCTACCTGTTACAACGGCAATATATTGGCCTAAATTGTGTATTTATTCTCCAATATGTGCATGTAAAATCGACTGCAACGTACTGAAATAATAAAGCCTTGGTCCCGAATATATGTGAAGCTATCATGGTTCATCGTAACATTCAGTCCGTTGATTGACAGTTGCCGCCGACGACAAGTTGTACATTGCATTGTGATTGACAGATGGAGAGAAGAAATGTACATTTCTATGAGTCGGCTGGCTGTGGGCAAAAACCCCGCCTTACAATACCATCTCCTTTCTTTCTATGAATAATCATGTATATGCTAAGTGAATTACCTTTTTATAATGAAGAACAAATCCATATGGAAGTCCAAACGCAACCTGATCTTGAATATCTACTAGTGGATCTTGAAAAAATGTGTTTTAACCCACTAGAGTTAAATGTCACTGAAAATAATGACGACACCGATGGAGAGATAAACTACTGGGAAAAGTTCAATAATTGTCAGTCTAATTATTATTTCGAAGAAACATTAAATGCACATATTCCTCAGCACTCTGATCCCAATACGCTATCTGTCTTACATATCAATGCCCGAAGTTTACAGAAACACTACACAGAAATTCTCTATTTACTCCACAATCTCCAACATTGTTTTTCCGTCATTGGAATATCCGAAAGCTGGCTCAACCCCGCAACACAAGAATTGTACGATATTCCTGGCTATACTCCTTTCCCATTATCTAGGTCTAAGCAAAGGGGCGGTGGTGCCATTTTATATGTCAGAGAATGTTATACAAACTGCTTTATTCGTGAAGATCTCACCCAAAATGATAAAAATGGAGAATATGAGGCTCTATTTGTTGAGATTTCTGATAATGACAACTTTTATGTCATAGGTTTAATTTATAGGCCACCCCGCAAAAGTGTAGAATATTTCAATACCAGTCTTTTAAATATATTTCACATTCTAAAACCAGTAAAAAAAAAAATGTATTGCTTGGCGATTTCAATATCGATCTATTCAAAACACAAAACCACAGTCCCACTAAATCATTTTACAAAATTATGAAATCATTTCACTTTTTCCCAAAGATCTGTAACCCAACACGAGTGAAATCAAACTCTGCAGCATTTATTGGCAACATCTTTTCCAACTTTCACGAGGAAGACGTTACGGCGGGTATTCTCTTGTCTGATATCTCTGATCACTTTCCGATATTTCATATATGCAACCATTCTCTCCCAAAATGCAATAAGCAACAAAATGTTACATATCGCCTTGTAAATCCTGCCAGTCAAACTCTGTTTAAGGAAAAACTTCAAGCAACTGACTGGAAAGCTGTATATACAAAAAACGACATTAACTCTGCCACTGAGAGTTTTGGTGACATATTTAACACTATATATGACGAATGCTTCCCGTAAAATGCCGTCCACTCCACAAAAGAACCAAGAAACCATGGATTATCAGTACGGCTTTACTACACTCAATACACGAGAAAAATCGACTGTACAGACTATGGATAACTATCAATGACATCACATATAACCATCAATATAGAGCATATCGCAATAAACTAAACCATACATTACGACTGGCAAAGAAATTATACTACGAAAACAAGTTTAATCAGAACCATAATAACAAGGGAACATGGAAAATTATCAATGATCTAATGGGAAGGAAAAAATCTTCCACCTTACCATCTGTAATTAATATGCATGGCACTGACACATCAGATACAAAGGATATCGCAAATGGTTTTAACAATTACTTTTGTTCAGTGGCCAACGAACTCGCAAATAAAATTCCCGGTGCCAATGCAAATTTTATGTCTTATCTGAAAAATGAATATACTAGTGAATTCTCTCTAACACCCTGCATCCCGGAAAAAATTATTAAAGTGGTGAATTCCTTAAAAAACGCATCCGCTGGACTTGATTGAATACGAATGTCGCTGTAAAGCCTATTATAAACCATATAACCGCCCCACTGTGTTTCCTACTTAACCTATCTCTTCAAACTGGAGAATTTCCCGATATATATAAAATTGCTAAACTTACCCCTATTTTCAAGGCTGGAGACAAAAATATTGTTAGTAACTACAGGCCAATATCTGTGCTTCCATGCCTCAGCAAAATATTTGAAAAAGCCGTAGCTAATCGAATGATATCCTATCTTGAAGAACAAAATATCCTCTGCCCTAGTCAGTTCGGATTTCGATCAACCCACTCCACTTCTCACGCTGTATTAACATTCTATGAGAAACTTGCCATCGCTAAAGAAAAGAAAGAATATAACATAACGACGTTTCTTGACTTAAGTAAATCCGTTAATCACGACATACTTCTGCAAAAATTAAACTATTATGGATTCCGAAACATCTCTAACGACTGGTCCAAAAGTTATTTATCCGACCGAACTCAACTAGTCTACCTCGACAATACACTTTCATCCCCTTCAACCATCACATGTGGAGTTCCCCAAGGTTCGATTTTAGGCCCAATCTGCTTCTTACTCTACATAAATGACATCACCGCTGCTTCGGGTTTAGATATTACTTTATTTGCCGACGATACAAATATTACTTACTCCTCCCCTGACCCAACCTTGCTGACTCAAGTAATAAACACAGAACTCAATCAATTATATGAATGGTTCTGCTGCAATAAACTCTCGCTAAATATTAACAAAACAAAATGCATGCTTTTCAAACCACTCGTCCGCCATATTTTTTCCATCAATTAAAATTAACAACGAAGAGCTAGAATTTGTTGAAAGTTTTAAGTTTCTAGGAGTGTATTTTAATACTAAACTTAACTGGCAAACCCACATCAATAAACTATGTTCTAAATTATCCAGGAACATTGGGGTCATCAATAATATTAAGGAATGTATCAATAGAAATACCCTTACCACCCTATATTACTCATTATTTTACTCCTATGTTACATACTGTAACATAGTATGGGGAAATACTTTTCCAACCCACACTACTCCTCTCACTATCCTTCAAAAACGCCTTGTTAGCATTATATGTAAAACTTCGAGACTCGCACATACTGAACCTTTATTCGCACAGCTAAATATGCTAACTGTTGATAAAATCAACGATTACACAATTCTACTTTTAACTCATAAAACCATACACCATTCCTTCTCGTTACCCCTACACCTTCAGAACTACTTTACCAGATTACAACACGTTCATAACTATCCTACCCGACAGAACTACATAAACCTCTACAGACCGTTTTTCCGTACTCAATTGTCATTTTATACCGCTAGAATTAAGGGACCTCGAGTATGGAACAACCTAACTACTGACCTGAAATGTACAACTTCCATATCATTATTCAAGTCACGATTAAAATATCTTTTAACTCATAAGAATTATTCCTATCAACTCTGATAAATTTCAAGATACCGTCAAATTCCACATATTCTAACTTACTCATCTACACTAATGTATACGCATGTAAATGTTGTGATAATACCTGCTCATGTTAATTTAATATGCCACATGAATAGTAGTTACTATAATTATTGTATACATGTAATATTATCTTTATATATATGTTACATTAATCTTTTACAAACAATTACCGATGTCTCATAACTTCACCATAACTATATATAAATATTTATTTTCATATTATGCAAAATTTAATATTTAATATATTTCCGGGATATAACAAGCCCCTAGGGGTTTTATTCCCGCCATCCGCAGCACTATATGTTTTATCATTGAATTGTACATTGTTTTTTTTATATTGCTGTTATATGGTGAATAAATCAAATCAAATCAATTCACCTGTGTATCAAATTTGAGAAAGATCCATGCAGTACTTCCTGAGAAATGACGATAAAATTTCATTGGGAAGTCCAAGATGGCTGCCTCGTGGCCATATTGGATTTTTGAATCGGACCAGAAAAGGTATCTTGCACAACTAAACTCCAAGGGGAACCTGTGCACCAAATTTAAGAAAGATCCATGCAATAGTTCCTGGGAAATCGCGATAACAAGGTTTCATGGATGGCTGCCTTGGGGCCATATCGGATTTCCGAATTGAACCAGAAAAGATATCTTGCACAACTAGACCCCAAGGGGAACCTGTGAAACAAATTTGAGAAAGATCCATGCCTTAGTTCCTGAGAAATCGCGATAACAAGGTTTCATGGGGAAATCCAAGATGGCCGCCTTGAGTCCATATTGGCTTTTCGATTCGGCACAACTAGACCCTAAGGGGAACCTGTGTACCAAATTTGAGAAAGATCCATGCAGTACTTCCTGAGAAATGACGATAAAGTTTCATTGGGAAATCCAAGATGGCTGCCTGGTGGCCATATTGGATTTTCGAATCGGACCAGAAAAGGTATCTTGCACAACTAGACTCTAAGGGGGACCTGTGTACCAAATTTGAGAAAGATCCATGCAGTAGTTCCTGAGAAATCGCGATAACAAGTTTTCATGGGGAAATTCAAGATGGCCGCCTGGTGGCCGTATTGGATTTTCGTTTCGGAGAGAAAAATGTATCTTGCACAACTAGACCCTAAGCGGAACCTGTGTACCAAATTTGAGAAAGATCCATGAAGTACTTCCTGAGCAATGACGATAACAAATTTTCATGGGGAAATCCAAGATGGCTGCCTGGTGGCCATATTGGATTTTCGAATCGGACCAGAAAATGTATCTTGCACAACTAGACCCCAAGGGGAACCTGTGTACCAAATTTGAGAAAGATCCATGCAGTAGTTCCTGAGAAATCGCGATAACAATGTTTCATGGGGAAATCCAAGATGGCTGCCTGGTGGCCATATTGGATTTTCGAATCGGACCAGAAAAGGTATCTTGCACAACTAGTTCTCAAGGGGAACCGGTGTACCAAATTTGAGAAAGATTCATGCAGTACCTCCTGAGAAATGACGATAAAGTTTCATGGGGAAATCCAAGTTTGAGAAAGATCAATGCAGTAGTTCCTGAGAAATCGCGATAACAAGGTTTCATGGGGAAATCCAAGATGGCTGCCTGATGGCCATATTGGATTTTCGAATCGGACCAGAAAAGGTATCTTGCACAACTAGACCCCAAGGGGAACCTGTGTACCAAATTTGAGAAAGATCCATGCAGTAGTTCCTTAGAAATCGCGATAACAAGGTTTGATGGGGAAATCCAAGATGGCTGCCTGGTGGCCATATTGGATTTTCGAATCGGACCAGAAAAGGTACTTTGCACAACTAGACCCCGAGGGAAACCTGTGTACCGAATTTGAGAAAGATCCATGCAGTAGTTCCTGAGAAATCGCGATAACAAGAATTGTTTACGGACGGACTGACGACGGACGGACTGCCGACGGACGACGGACGGACGATGGGCGACGGACGGACGACGGACCACGGACGAAAAGTGATTTGAACAACCCCACCATCTGGTGATGGTGGGCTAAAAACTGAGGCAACCTATTTTTATTCAAATGGTCAAGTTCATTATTAAAACAAGCAAGTTTGATTGATAAAAACTGAGTTATTATCGCGTGATTTTGAGGATTATACTTTTCTAAATGACATTATTTATCTATAAATAAATCGATCCTTGTAATAAATTAGAGAAAGTTATTTATTTATCTAAATTCCTTGAAACAAAAAATGTATAGTTTGTATGGATACAACAAAGCACTGCCCCGTAATTAAGCAAAATTGTGATACGTACACGTACGCAACTGGGACCCGATACAGTAACCTTAAATCTTTCGAAACATACTGAATATCCTATTTTTAGTGTTCCGAGCCTCAAAATAAAGTAAAAGCAAATAAAAGGTTGTTATTTAGCAAATAAACAACAATGTTGTTAAAATTTTATAAAAATTTGGACCTGTAGAATTCATCGGCTGGACGGCACAGAATGTTAGGTGGACAATAGACACCCCCCCCACCGAAACTTGTTCCGTATTCACTGTTAGCCAAAAGGCAACTTTGAAAATTGCCTTGAGGTGAACTCCAAGAATATTTCCCATCTCTCACTCAATTCTCCATCCCACCCCTGCTGGACATAGAACGGAAAAGGCTGAATCCATTATACAGCGGCTATTTGAAAAAAAAACTATGGTGACCCCCATGTTTATTTATTTCATATTTAGAGTGTATAAATTCCACATTATACGACAATTTAAAAAAATGACTTTGGAATTTAACAAAAATGAGCTTTACAGCTGAAAATATTGCTATTTCCCTTTTAATACAGCGTTATAGTCATTCGCTGGACACTTCCACGCATCAAACAATATTTTGTATATAATCATGATAAGCCCCAATTTTTTCCCATATATGTTTAATTATTCACTGATGAACCATTACTGTATTTTTAAGTAAATTCTCACCTTTAAAGTTCGAACATGATCTACTGCCTTAAATCATCATGATTCGTCTTATACAAATTTTCAAAGCGATATCTGGGAGTTTAGTTGTCCCGAGGAGAAAATTTGAAGAAACTCCAATCCGATCATGAATGTTCATTGCATACCACTGCAACCTTAACATGGATAATTTCTGGTGTTCGCTTGTTTGCTTACTTACCATTTCTGCAGGTTTTGCCAACCCATATACCATTGCAGCCACAGTATCCCTCGCTACAGACGCCAAAGCTTAAGGTTGTATCTGATGAAAAGATAAAATATACACGTTTTAAAATAGAAAGATCGGCTTACTTAGGCCTATGTTGACACGTGTAACATGAAATGCTGTAATATTGTACATGAGAAGACAGATGAACTCGTCAACATTCTCTCTGGATCTAGACGCGTTCTCCGAATTGTGGAATTTATCGGATCCGACTAACGAGCCACAGACCCGGAGAATAAACGATGGTGACCCAATGATCTAATAGAGATGTCCCTTCTGGAAAATCTTGAATTTTCCAATGCAAAATGACGCGTTCTGGTGCATTCTGATAGCATATTTCGACATTTAGTATCACACTCTATTCCCCCAGTCTACGGGCCTGTAATTAAAGGAAAGGTTTGACACCATTTTTTCCTTGAAATTGGCAGTCTGACCCTTTGTCACATTAAATATGGAGAGTTTCACTGTTCTCAACATCTCAAAACATAAGGAAATTAGGGTTACCATAATTAAGTTTATGTGAGGATCAACAAGGTCGCTTTCTTATGTTGACATGATTATAGTTTTATTGTAACTGTTGATTGTGAGTTATCGCCCTTATATTAGACTCTCCAACTTTGTAACACGAGGTCGGTGTTTCCTCGGCTACCTGGAATTTGTTTCTGGAAAATGTCAGTGATGGATTTGGTTTCTCCAGTTTGCTACAGAAATGTAGGGAACGTCACGTTTAAGTTTTTCCAGTCCCACAGATTCGGACAATCTGGGTCACGACGTCGCGCCGAACGTGGGTGTCGTTGAACAGTCGAAATCTGGCCCCTGACTCATGACAATCACTGAGGACCTGTTGGCCTTTCGGATCCATACATCAAGGACCCGACTGGTGTTACGAATGTGTAATGACTACACTAGTAGACACTCTTTGCAAGATATGCTGGGATGCGTTGTTGTTGGATGAAGCGTGGGATGTCCCCTGCATATCCGTAAACTGGGTGAGTTCGTCGGGTGGTTCAAAATGAAATGGGGTCCACATTTATCATGGTTTTGTGCGAATTCAACTCACTCGTTACTGTGTCGCAATTTATATTTAGCCTAAATTCCAGTCAATTTTATCAATGTTATTAGCTTGGATGCTAGCCCTTATACGGTTATCACTGATTATCAGCCTATACTTGTGAATCACAAGGTGATCACATCACCCTACTGAATCAACAAGTATGATTATAGGTGAAAACCGCCGGTCACGTGTCAAATTACAGTCAATGGTAGGTTTTCCAGTGCTTTCGTTATCAAGCGTGGGCGTGTGTCAAGCGTGGGCGTGTGTCTGACCAGACGACAGTGACCACAGCCGAAAATGAACGATTTCCAGCATATCGATGACAGGTATGGTTACTGGTGTCCAGTCATATTTTGAAGGAGAAATATCGTACTATATTGTCACCAAACGTAGGGTTATTACTATTTCAAGTTAACAAAATTTTTAAACATTTTTGCGGCGAGAGGTGTTTTTAGGTGTTGGTAGACAGTCCATTGTAGGTATTAGCATCGAATCATAGTGTGAGGAAATGAGCACAAAATGAACACGTGGGAACTTACTACCTGCCTCATGTATCACTGACTCATTCATCTCTCTATTCCTTCCACTTGTGTGTGTTTAAGAGGAATGTGAACCATTAATGGTATATTCTCTGTCTGTCTGATATTACGACAGTCCATTGTATCATCATCGGACCGATCGACAGTCCATTGTAGGTCAACATGCATTTGTGAATGATGCACAGAGAGCACATCGTCTGATCTAATGATTCGCCAAATGGACTGTTGCCAAGACAAATAGCTACAATGGACTGTCGACATATCTGATATATAATCACATGTTGCCTCATTATAACATTGCAGCTGTTATGCGGCTTCAATGTGAAGTGATTCAACCTACAGTTCATGGTCGCATGACAAATGGACTGGTGCATTCACCTATAATCACACTTGTCGATTCAGTAGGGTGCACATTAGTCTGAAATTATTTCCATATTTTGGTTATGTATAATGAAATTTAGTAAATAAGAAATTAATTTGTAAACATTTGAATTTTCATAGTGTCCTATAATTGTACAATTCACCGTACTATCATTACTATTGATGCTGTTTTAGAATCAAACTGTTTGATAGAATTTATACACCCTTCAGACTTCTCCTTTTCATACTTTAAATCTCGTGTCAGAGTGTGTACTATTAATATGCTTATGGAGACTTTCATTAAAAGCTGCACCTTGATGGACCATCAATTGTTGACATAAATTCCAATGGTAAGCATGGAAAGTCATTGAACTATACTCACAGTGCTGGTGTGCACTATAAGCATGCATTATGCAACATTCCAATTCGAGCATGCACTTGAGTACATATCGGTCTATTTCTCACACTTAGTGGCCATGTTCATCATACTACTGCTTGTTAACATTGATTGATTGGGCTGATATATCAGTTGAGCGATTTGCCACAGACCCTAAGATATTTGTCATAATTTTGGGAATTGACTTTTCATGATTTTTTTATTTTAATAAAATTAATCACTGCAATGTTTTTGGAAGAGAAATGGTCTTCCAGTGGAAGCAGTTAATATCATAATATACATGGTTTCTAAACCTAGGGTAGGTTGCCCATTAGCCTTTGTTCACCATTTATAATTATGAATTGTCATGCACTTATACATGGCAAATTCGGTGCTTTGTGAGCTCTAAATCTCTATTCTTAAAATATCTAAGAGACTAATTTCAAAATCATGGTGAGTGGCTGTGAATTGGTTAAAAACTTAGCTAAATTCAACTTACATGAAGATATTTGTGAGAATTTGCACACTTTTAAACTGAAGCACCTAAAATTTCAGAGGCATTTCTGGCATGGCATATTTTAATTGATTGCGATTACAGGGGAGGTTGACCCCATTTGCTAATGTACATTGTACACAGCTAATTGTAATTGCTGGGGAGGTTGACCCCATTTGTCACTATTTGTTCAAGGGGAGGTTGACCCCTTGCAGGTATGGAAATAAGGGACAGTGATCAGCAATAACTAATCAAATTTGGACACTAACCAATCCAAATTCCATAGTGATAAAACATGGGTAAATATTTTGCTGATCAAATTCAAAGCTTTTAATAATGATCTCTGATCAAATTATTTCCCCTTATCTCCAACCCTGCCTTGGCCACTGTACATTGTACAACATGGCTATTTTACAGGGGAGATTGGCCCCTTGTTACCATGGTACATAGTGATTGTACATGGTATGATTTAGTGACTGTGATTCCTGGGGAGGTTGACCCCAGTGTAATTGCAGGGGAGGTTGACCCCATTTGTCACTATTTATTACAGGGGAGGTTGACCCCTTTTGCCATTGCACTGTATGAATCGATAAGACACTTGGGCACGTTGACCCTATTGTTTGTGATTTCATGTTTTAACACAATTTTGTGAAATCCTATCCTATCCTATCCTATCAAATCTAAAACTTCCTTATGTAACCTTTTCACATATGTGAACAGGCAACCCTAGAAAATATTGTGGGTGGCCTTATATTATGATCTGATTTTTTCACAGTATATGACATTTATCCAGTTTATATGAGGAAGACCCAATTTGTCACAGTGTTGACACAATTTGCTGCTCTTAGGTTGACCCTTATTTGTCACACTCACAGTAGTGCCACTTGTGGTTGTAAATACGGGAGGTTGACCCACTTGCTACACTCAGAGTAGTGACTCTCATTCATAGCTGTTTTAAATACAGAAGGTCCAGGGCCTGAACATACAGATTGTTTCTCAAGTGCTCTGTATCTACATTGTCTAGTTACCATTTAGACATTACTGTTCAATCCTGAATTCATGAATCCAGGACATCAGGAAATGAATCGCATGCCCAGAATGTGGATACTGCGTTATATCTCTATAATTACAGATCCTGTTGTGTCTGCGGACGATTTTGGATGTTGGGAAGCCCAGGTGATTTTTTATCCCATTCCGCTGTCCAGTCACTCCTATCCTGTTTTGGACCCTCTGCTCCATTGTATATTCATGAGATGGAGACCTATCATCGACTGGAATATCCATCATTCCTTCTTCATCAACTCCAGAATAGTCCATCAAGCTAGAGTCCTGCTGCTTTTGCTGACTTACCTGTTCTACCAAGTGGTATACATATTACCAACGTTAACATGGATTTTTACGAGCCAGAATTTACCAACGATTTTGTATGCTCTATCTATCATCACTCAGATACACTGTGCATCACCGCCTACGTGTATCTCTGAAATCCAGCTGTATCACAGTGACTCGAACTGAATTTACTTGGTGTATATATATTTAGTGTATGATCAGGGTCATAATACATTCTCATGAGGTCAGCATTGACTGCTCACATTTCAGTATACATGAACAAACTAAGCTTGTCAGAAAGCCAGTTATATCATCGTTATAATACATTCTGCTGCGCAGGAGGTCAGCATTGACTGCTCACAATTCAGTAGACATGAACATACAACTTGTCAGAAATCCAGCTATAGCATACTGACTTGAACTGAATTTACTTGGTGACTGTTTATATTTAGTGTGCGACCATGGCCATAATACATTCTACTTCTCATGAGGTCAGCATTGACTGCTCATCAATTCAGTATACATGAACATACAAAGCTTGTCAAAAATCCAGTTGTATCATAGTGACTTGAACTGAATTTACTTGGTGTATATATTTAGTGTGTGATTATGGTCATAATACATTCTATTTCTCATGAGGTCAGCATTGACTGCTCACATTTCAGTATAGATAAACATTAAGCTTGTCAGAAATCCAGCTATACCAGGCATAGTGACTTGAACTGAATTTACTTTGTGTATATATTTAGTGTATGGTCGTAATACATTCTACTTTTCAGGAGGCCCGCATTGACTGCTCTAATTTCAGTACATATAATTGACTTGTTCCTTTCTATTCATATTGTAGGAGAAGTGTGAAACCATCACCTATGTTTTGTCTCAACATCATATTCAGATGGCCTCCATTATACTCGAGCAGGGTCTATAAATATTTAAGAAAATTTCATTTTTTTTTTTTATATCTAACATATGAACTTGGACAGGATTGCAACTTTTGATCTGACAGAACCAGATTTTGATCAGATATATCTCATATCTGACCGCTACTTCAGACCCTGCTGGAGTGTGATTTACAGTGTAATCTCTCTATAACTCTTGTCATTGGGGACTGCACTGGCACTTTTATATTTTCAGACCAGACCTCTAGAAGGGTTGAAATGATATGTGCCTAGACTCTAGTTGTTTTGGTTGAGTCAGGTGTTCTTGTTCTTGCATTGATGAGACAGCTTTCCTTACAGGAGTAACTAGTACTTAACTTTTTATTTTTTTCTTCCAATTCTATACAGGTACGTCCATGACCAGGTTTGACAACACAACAGACAGCATTGTGCAGAACTTTCTTCAGCCTGAATTTCCTCTGAAGCTGCCAGCATGTTTGATATTGTCTATATTACCGTTCAGAGTCTTGAGATAAGCTAATTCAACATGTTCAAATTCTCAGTCAATTCCCAGAGTTTGGTCGAACTTTATTCTTTGAACATAGGCGAGATACGTTTTTTCATCAGACATATCTGATCATGCTGCTATTTCAGACCCTGATAGTTTCTTATTCCATTATGATTTCATACTCACAGACAGAAATGGTTGCCTGCTCTCAGCATCTCTATGCTTGCTGATCCTGTGTTAACTCCTTTCCTTTAATTATTACTTCCAGGTTTTTCTCAGTGAGCTTTCTATTATTAATGTAGGTGATCCCAAAGATTGTTCTCTCTGTAGTGCAGTGTGACAGAGGGTTGAGGGGCGCCTGTGACATGTCTGTACATATCATCTGCAGCTTAATTTGGTGGAATCACTGGTCCTTCTGATATACTGTATCCCAGGTTATTATATTGTATTAGTTTGTTTCTAAGTTTTTTTTTTTTTGTGTGTTACTTTATAGACCACCAGTCTGTTTGCAGTAGCAGTGCTTTCCATGGGGAAGCGTAAATATGGACGTTGTAAAACACTTTTATCTTTAAGAATTCCTCATGCATTGTCTATTTCAGAGAGGAAATCCTACCTCATCCTATCATCCCCAGGCTTGTGAATCCAGTATTAAATATCATTATTATCACTTTCAGGTCTTTTACCAGTGAGCTCCATCACACACAGATACTGGTATATGTGAATTCCTGTATTATGTATTATACAACAATCATATTGACTTCCTTTTGTCAACTTTATTTCAAAGATTATTCTTGAGAAAGTGAGGCTTAATCCTAACCTTCCCTTGGACAATTGACAACCTTGAGGATCTTCATTGTTTTTATCCGCCATACAATTTAACTGGCTGGCAGTTCAATGTTTTGTGGGGGAATGTCTGAGAAGTGAAGGATATTACTCATTTTTAGGAGGGTAACCGGGACTCTTCCAGTGCCAGTTGTTTTCTTTAATTGAAATAAATAAAGAAAAGAAATGAAATAAAAAAATTCCTGACAGGCCCATGAACCTTTCTCGTGCTATATATTTATTGTATTAATATGGTTCTTCACTATATGACAGGTATTTTATGCTGCCCTGAATGGTATTTGTTCTTCCAGTACCGTACTTGGCTGATGTGGATTTCTGTGCCCCTACCTTCAGGCACACTTATGCATATTTCTTTCATTTTCAGTCTAAGATTGGTAAGGTAATATTCCACCATCCATGGACGCATAGTAATAGATTGCCCATGTTTTTTCATGCTATCTTTTATTGATTTACATGCTAATTTGGGAAATAAGTTCCCTTTATATTTGTTTGAGTCAATCTGTCTTGCTATACACCCTGTGCAAAATAAACTACATGTACCTGATTGTATTATTTCATGCAATTGCAGTCTTGATATAGTTGGCTGCTATATTACCATTGATCTGCTCATGAAGATGTAAACATTTGTAGTCAAAGTCATTACTTCAGTTAGCGCTAGCCAGTTGCTGCCATTCTCAGGTTATCAAACCAACTATTAAGAGGCCAGTGATATCTACTCATCCTACTGTTTTGTGTTAAATACTGTAAGGGCTAGGTCAGAGACTTCGGTTGGGTGATAACAGTTCCATCTTTTACTCCACTGTTATCTGTGGCC
>JAVTVY010046226.1:0-21712 GCA_036873755.1 Hanleya hanleyi | reverse complement strand
AGATCATCCAGAGAGTGACATCTCTCGGCGCCATTAGTCCATGACACGGCACTGTTTCCATCGTCATCGCCCTATTCAAGATATCTACAATTTCCCACTGACCAACCTCACCCGTCTACGCAGCTACGTGGAAACCATCTTCAATGACCAACCTACGGCCTTCACATTAAATGTAGCATTTGGGTACATCTTATGCCATAAGATGACGGGTGAATTGCGCTATTTCTATTCCAGTGCCTTCAACCCAGTGTACGACGAACCGTTTACCATCATTAACCGGAGGTCACTAGAGATGATGCTGGACCAAGTGGAACAATTGGATGCCTTGAGATGGGCCCAACAACAACGACCCAACACACAATGGGTGGTAAAGAGGTGACCAATGTTACGTTTTTCGTGACCAAGACGACCAATCAACCCATCGGGTGAATGCGTCACCCATGCACTGATGAATACCACAACATGCCGTACATACTCTCTATGTCTACATGCTGATCGTTGACTTGAGCTCAGTAAACACTTGTGCCTGATGTGACGATGCGTTGAATAATAAAACACGGTGTTTGATATTTCGAATGCGAACATACTAAACATACCCAGGGCGGCTCCCCCAGCCTGGGTATGATGTACCATTGGGGATAATAAACTGTATGAACATTGCTGAACTTGATAGGCAGATCCCAATAAGCCCGGGGACCGATATTAGCCCTTTTGGCTAGAGGTGATAGGGGTTTTCCCCTAGTTTAGAACTGATTGTGCTAAAAATAGATCAACAGCTAGCTTGCTATAAAAAGGAAACGGCCTGGCCGTTTCATCAGACACTCTGTCAACCACCAAGATGTTCACTTGTACTACGTGCTCGAAATCATTCACTCGCCGGCACGACTTGCGCCGCCATGAGGCTACCAAGCACGATGGAACCGCCCGGTATGGCTGTACGATATGTAGGCCTACACTGTCGTTTCAGCGCCCAGATCATTTACAGCGCCATGAACGTTCAATTCATGGGCCATCCAAGCGTCCATGCGAAGAATGTGGTCAACTCTTCAAACGACCCAGTCAGTTAAAACGGCATGAGCGTTTGATTCATGGTGCATCACCACGGCATGAGGGACAACTTTCCACTAAAGAGGTACCCAGGAGGGACAGATCCACTGAAGATGAACCCGGGGAGGAGAATGCCACTGGTGATGCGATCACGGAGAGCCCGCCTATACCCACAGCTCAGAAGAGCCTAGATATCCAGCCGGTCCCTAGCATCACTGTTTCCAGTCATACGCCTGACAACAACGAACATTTTCTGGAAGATGCGATGGATGTTCCCAGCGATCTCTTACCCGAAGATCATCCAGTGAGTGAGATGTATCGACGCCATTGGTCCATGATCCGACACTGCTTCCACCGTCATCGCCCTATATTGGACTTGTACAATTTCCGACTGACCGACCTCGCCCGTCTACGCAGCTACGTGGAAGCCATCTTCAATGACCAACCTACATCCTTCACATTAAATGTAGCATTTGGGTACATCTTATGCCATAAGATGACGCGTGAATTGTGCTATTTCTATTCCAGTGCCATCAACCCAGTGTACGACCATCCTTTCACAATCACCAATCGGGCGTCGCTAGAGACGATGCTGACCCAACTGGACACTGTGGATCCCTTAGAATGGGCCTATGAACAGCGTCCCAACACCAAGTGGATAGTGGAGAGGGTCACCAATGTTACGTTCTTCGTGGTTAAACTGACCCACCACCCCCATCGGATGAAAGTATTCACCCATGCACTGATAGATACTCAGAATGCGCAAACAACTATCTGAGGATATGTTTCCTCAACACGGTATCCTGGCCTGTCCGATGACGATTAGAACAAACGGTTCAGAGCGAACATGGCCGAAGATGGAACTTTCTGAAATGGCGACTTCTGATTGGACAAGAGTAGCCGAGAATACATCTAACGGACAGGAACGAATATGACAGATGCAAATGGTGGCCTCTGATTGGACAAGAATATTCTTGAATTGTAAATATACCCAACGCGGCTCCCCCAACGTGGGTATGATGTAACATTGGGAAGAATAAACTATATGAAAAAAAACTTCTTGTTGTTGTTGTTCTCTCATGTGTGATCATTGTTGTTGTTGCTGTTGTTGTTCTCTGTCCGGTCTATATCATGGTGTTATGTTAGAGTGTTAAGGTGTAACGACGGGCGTCGACTGGCGTCACTACATTTCGAAGAATTAGTGACAATTCCATGGAATATCAGAGCTTCTGAGCTATTTCACCTGGGCGTTGAAGCATTAAGAATGGCGTTGGTGGGCGTTGCTACAAGATGACACCTCACACGACGCATTCGCACCGCGGATGGTCCATCTCTACACAAATACCATCCTTCACTGCCCCAAAATGCTCACTTTCGCTACTACTCGTACTGATGACGTCACCAATGACGTCACAGATGCTGTGGATATCCCTCAACTCGGAATGTACACCCCGAGAGCTACAACATGACACCTCTCAGAACGCATTCGGATCAAGGATGGTTCCTCTCTACTCCGAATACCTTCCTTCACTGCCCCAAAATGTCCACTTTCGCTACAACTCCTACTGATGACGTCACTGATGATGTCACAGATGACGCGGACATCCCTTAAATCGGAATGTACACCCCGAGAACTACAAGATGACACCTTCCAGGACGCATTCGAACCGTGAATAGCCCATCTCGACCCCAAATACCTTCATGTACTGCCCGAAAATGGCCACTTTCGCTACTACAACCAACTGCGCATGCGCAGATTGACACGACTTTCATTCAAAAACACACCATTCTGACTCTACCCCACACAAGCTTCACTTTGACACCTTCCACGACCCATTCGAACCGTGAATAGCCCATCTCTATCCCAAACACACCCCTACATAGCACCCAAAATGCCTGTTTTCTATACTACGGGCCAGGCTGCGCATGCGCAGACTATTGAACACGGACGAACCATTAATGTAGGCAAGTGCTCCTCCACGAGAGCTTCAAAATAAGACCTCAAGCGACCCCATTGGACCATTAGGGACTCATCTAGACTCCAACATGTCCACCCCGTATGGGCCTATACACCCATAGCCATGCAGTATAGGCCTATGGGCCTACCCAGGCCTCGGTGACTTTTTTCAAAAAATTCACCGATTCGCTCCGCAACACTTCCTATCGTGTTCTAAATGACGAGACGAGTAAAACGAGACCCAACAACCCTACCGCAAATGTATAGAAGTACGTTTCCCAGGGGGACAAACATTGATCCTATACCCCAGTATGGAACTATATGGGGCTCGGTGACTTTTTTCAAAAATTTCACCGATTCGCACGGGGACACTTCCTATCATGTTCTAAATGACGAGACGAGTAAAACGAGATCCCACAACCCTACCGCAAATGTATAGAAGTACGTTTCCCAGGGGGACAAACATTGATCCTATACCCTCAGTATGGGACTATATGAGGCTATATGGTACTTTTTCCAAAAATTTCACCGATTCGCACGGGGACACTTCCTATCATGTTCTAAATGACGAGACGAGTAAAACGAGACCCCACAACCCTACCGCAAATGTATAGAAGTACGTTTCCCAGGATGGTCCTATACCTCCCATACCCCATATAGGCATTTTCCCGTAATTTAGGATAAAGTCCGTATTCCGTATTTTTTCAGGGAAATTTTTACATACACCCACCCTGGAACTAGGGTGAGATAACTCTATTGATAGGCGAGCCCCGTTAAGCCCGGCGACCTATATACCCCCCATACCCCATATAGTCATTTTCCCAGGTTTTTCGATAAAGTCCGTGTTCCGTATTTTTTTTTTTCAGGAAAAATTTTACATGCACCCACCCAGCCATCAAATACCCCTTCACCTAGGCTTCACTTTGATACCTCACTCGACCCCATTCGACCATTAGGGGCTCCCCTAGCTCCAAAACGGCTATTTCCATACACTTGGGCCACCGCGCATGCGCACAATGCCGATATTTCAATCCCACACCCACCCCATCAGATGCCCCCTCACATAAGCTTCACTTTGATACCTCACTCGACCCCATCGGTCCACTAGGGGCTCCCCTACATCTCAAAACGATTATTTCCATACCCTTGGGCCACCGCGCATGCGCAGAATAACGCTATGTCAACCCCACACCCAGCCCATTAGATGCCCCTTCACATAAGCTTCACTTTGATACCTCACTCGACCCAATCGGACCATTTTATCTAGGGACTACTTTTTCTCCGTGGAAGGTTTTTCCCGCGACTGAATCACCGCCAGACATGACCGCATCACCGCGGATGAATACATTTTTGACCTGGGTCACGTGATATGCAAATTTGGAACTCTCCTGTGCTGGAGGTAGCTTTTTGGTCTTTCTGCCGGAACTATACTGCACTTGACCTCTGTGACCCTCCCGTGACCTCCAAGTTCCTCCACAATCCTCCACCGGGGGGAACAAAAAAGTAGGTCAATAGGACTCTAATCACCTTTATATACTACTAGGGGCACAAGAAAAAAAATCATTCACATTCATCAGGTGAACTTTGTTCGGCTCCCTAACAAGTAGAAAAAAAATCTGTGTTAGTGACATGGTCAAAGCTTAATGAACCGTCACAAACATTATTGGATAATCTTATAAAACAGGGCTATACCACCAAGCGCCTCCATTAAAAGTTTCTCAAATTTGGCGATACATATCGTATGCTGATAGCAAAGTACGAGCGAAACGTTTCGTAAATTGTGTCTAATTCCGCTTAACCCGGGGCTAGGGGCCGTATGAACCCATTTATTTTGAGATGCCCATATTGTTCATATAGGAAGAGTTACAATCAATTCGTGACTTAGATACATCATACTCTAGATAACGACTTTACAACGAAAATCATATGGATTGATGATATTGATCAGCGATACGAATTTGATACTTTTGGAACATCATGATATCTTGCCGGCATCATTGAAAACTACTCTCTAAATAAACTTGAGTGAACTGTTCCACTCAAGTTTGAGTGAAATGTACCTGTTCACTCAAACTTGAATTATTTTTCACTCAACTTGAGTTAAAACCGGATGAATTTCCACTCTTATGCTTGAGTGAATGTCACTCAAGTTGAAATTTAACTCAAGTTGAGTGGAAAATAACTCAAGTATTGAGTGGGATGAATTTCCACTCTTACTTGAGTGAAATTTCACTCAACTTTTTTTAGATAGTATTGAGCGCTTCTCTCTTGCGTGTTTATGTATACTATGATTTTTTTTTCTTGAATTCGGTGCTAATGTTATTATATGAATTAGGGCTTTCGATTATGGACGGGGGCTGAATATTAAATGACGGACGTGGCGCTTGTATTTCGATTGAAATGATATTCAATATATATATTATTTATACTTTCGAACATCATCAAATTCTTGACGGTGAATATTAAAAAAAAAAGTTTGTGAGAAACAACAAAACAGGCAAAACAAATAGAGTCTACACAGGCGAAAATTTCTTGTTTTATTTCAAGGAAATACGCTAGCACGCGTCTCCGGCCATGTAAGACCCCTGGGGCTTCCGGGGCCTAGGCGGCCCCTGGACCCTAGGCGGCCCCTGGACCCTAGGCGGCCCCTGGACCCTCGCCTATTGTGCTGTGATAGTGGTCCCTCCAATCACAAATTCCTTCCGTCGTGCCTGATCTTCCACAAGTTGTTGAGCTGCGAAAATGTGAAAGTGTGTCGTCTTCGTGGAACTTTACAATAGAGCGTCTCAGATGTGTGGGTTACGTTATTTTTTGCGCGAAACATCAGCAATTTGTTTATAATGGTGAGTGTGGTTGTCAGTTATTTATTTTCTCAAAATCTCGTCATATTCCATGGTCTCTCTGGAGCAAGATCTCTACAACGGGACTTCGTTTTATTACCAATTGGACTGTACAGACCAATCTAACATCCAAATAATCAAAGAAAGACTGTCAGTCACCCATTGTATTGCTCTCTAAAATAAATTGAGTGAAATTTCACTCAAGTAAGAGTGGAAATTCATCCCACTCAAAACTTGAGTGAGATTTTCACTCAACTTGAGTTACTTTTCACTCAACTTGAGCTAAATGCACTCAACTTGAGTGTGACACTCACTCAAGCATAAGAGTGGAAATTCATCCCACTCGAGTTGAGTGAACTTGAGTGGTTTTAACTCAAGTTGAGTGAAAAATAACTCAAGTTGAGGGAAAAGTAACTCAAGTTTGAGTGAATAGGTACATTTCACTCAAATTTGAGTGGAACAGTTCACTCAAGTTTTTTTAGAGAGTGGACTAGTCCGGAGCCCTGCCACTGGAACAAGATGGCATTACTATGTGACCGACCAGACCAGATCAACATATTAAATGCAAAGAACCCTCGACCATATGTTCGACCTGCCAGAAATCACCTAAAGTTGTTTAAGTTCACCCTTGACGTTGACGGCCTCGTTCTCGATCTCAAAATCTGCCGTCAAACACGGAGAGTGCATCAGCCAGACATTGGCCCTCCGTACCAGGGCCCAATTATAGGCTAGGAATTTTCCAAACCTACAGAGACATTCCCATCATTCTCGCTCCACCAGAGGCACGCACTGTAGATGCCTCTAGCGGAATTAGTGCACCACGTCATTAGTATACGTCACGATTGTCTAGCGACCCTGACCTATTATTCTGATTGCCGAAGCATTCTCGGCCCTCCAGCAACACGCACCTATTAATAATAATGTATAATAATCTTCAAACACAGGTGTACATTTCACCAACCCACCGGAAATGAACCAATCAGAACATACCCAAGGACTTTCCGTAGAGTGACGAATTCTCTCAGTAGTTATTCCTCATAATTTAGCGGTATAGGTGTGGCCAGATACACAGGGAAGTCAATCGATAGTCCACACATGCGGCTATGGTGTTCTATTTGTGCCAATTTGATTTCGCGCGTCGACTTCCAAAAGTCGAAAAGTCGACGTCGTTTTTTGAAACGCGACGTCGCCCTTTCCGTCGCGCGTCGCGCGTCGACTTTTACAATGTTAAAGAGATAGGCCAAAACTCGACGTTGTGTTTCAAAAGTCGACGTTGCCTTTTGGCCTATCTCTTAGCATTGTAAAAGTCGACGCGCGACGCGCGACGGAGAGGGCGACATAGCCTTTCAGAACGCGACGTCGACTTTTCGCGTCGCGTGTCGTGCGTCGCCTTTTTGAAGAATCAAAACGCGACGCGAGACGGAAAGAGTCGACGTCGCGTTTTAAAAGGCGACGTCGCCCTCTCCGTCGCGCGTCGTGCGTCGGGTTTTATAATGTTAAAGAGATAGGCCAAAACTCGACGTCGTGTTTCAAAAGTCGACGTCCACTTTTGCCCTATCTCCTAACATTGCAAAAGTCGACGCGCGACGGAGAGGGCGACGTCGCCTTTTGATTTACAAAAGTGCGCAGGTATTCCATATTGTTCACGAGACACAATAAATTATCAATCAAATTATCAATTGAAGTTTGCCACTATACGTTGTACAAAAGTATTATATAAAATTCACAATCTTTGTTAACTTTCTTCTTTTATGTAAAGGTGTATGTGTGTTTGTACTGTCATGTGTTGTATTATGGTATATTTCACCGTACTGTATGGTATGGTATTGTTTAGAATTGTATTGTTTTGTAATGTATTGAGTTGTAATATGTTGAATTGTATTATATTGTATTGCAATGTATGGTATTATTTTGCATTTTATTGTATTGTATCGTATCATATACTCTTGTTCTGTCTCGTATTCTTTCGTCGTATTGTGATTTGGGGTGTTAATTTCGAACGAACAAAAAAAAATGTTCACATCTGCGATTTCCGATCCTTGTATAGCTTCTGATCGGTGTTGGTAATTTGCTGAGAATTTACTGCAACAAAGCAAAAATGGCAAGATATTTAACATACATGGAGACTATGTACCACATAATTTATTTGTTTCGCTGTCAGATATGTTATATTGCTGATTAATTTTCGAACACTGGTACCTGTGTTCCACAAAATGCACACCCCTCCATCGCGACGACAATACGCATCTATTAGCTTGTCATGCGTTCATATTTCGCCGGACTAATACGTAAAATAAATCCAAGTTTCCATTAATGAACCGAAAACTTGTGTAAGTAACAGTTTTGCAGGAGTAACAGTAACGACTGGAAAACAGAGAAAAACTAATTAATATCTTGTGTAGCTCAAAGGAATTGTGGGATCTTACTGTTTTCCGGCCGAAAACGAAAGTAAAATGACCCCACACCTCACCTTTACTTTGACAGCATATAGTCACTAGTCTAAAATGGCGGGAAACAAAGCCTTACTATTAAAAAGGGTTGTATGATTCGAGATAAAATGCAACGTGGCGCGTTTTATCAGGAGACATTCATCACACAGGCCCCAGTGTCTGGACAGTAGAATTTAAATTCAGTATAATTTAAATAATTTAATTTCTTTTAAGTCATCCTATAATACAGAGAGGAAAAGGTATTGCACGCGCCATATTGGATTTGCCCGCCAAATACGAAAAAACAAAGTAAAGTTTTCACATTAAAAACTGTTTAACTGACCGTGTTACTGGTGTCCACTCAATTTTGAAACCTTTGTTATGCCATCTAACCCTACGGGAAATCTCAGATCGCCGTTTTATTGGTATAAATCCATCTCTGAAAACAGTAAACTTACGGCTTCTGTCTATGGAAGGCCAAATGTCCAAATAATCAGAAACTCACAGTTATTGAATCGAAAACCTAAGTTTTCAAACAGAAAACTTAAGTTATCAAACAGAAAACCATGGTTTTCGAATCGAAAACTTAGGTTTACGGTCGAAAACCTAGGTTATCTACCACACAACCCCGAGTTTCTCTTTCCTTAAATTCGAGTTTCTATTTCTCAACACCGAAAATCACAGTTGTGATTAGAAAACTTAAGTTATCGAACCGAAAACCTAGGTTTTCGAATTGATAACTTAAGTTTACGGTCGAAAACCTAAGTTATCTAGCAGACAATCCCGAGTTTCTCTTTTATTGGACACTTTCTAATCGATAACCTAGGTTTTCGAATTGATGGTTGTCGTGAAGTGAAACTCGATTTTCTAACTTAGAGTTTCGATATCCGGGTACTTTGGGTTTGGCGCCTTTTCCGATTGTTTACTAATCAGAAATGCAGAGAGAACCACGTGGCGAAATTAATTATACGGAATCAAACTGCTCACACAGATATAACATTCACTACATGCCTGTAGTAATCGCTGTTGACCCAGAGACAGCTTGTGTGTCACCGAAGTATTTGCCAAAGTAGCTATCTACATATCACTGAATGTCCTTTGCTGGTGTGAATTACATTGACCTGTCTTATGTCGGTCAGTCAGCTTGACCGGATAGCTGAATTTCAACTAGATTATTTCCCCCAATTCAGGCTGCAGCATATATATATAGCTATTAAACTGATTAAAGGACCAGTTCTGAGTATCAATACCCAGTCTTTGATAATGCTTGTATAAACTAGGCTCGGACATACAGAATAGTCTACATTGAATATTAGTCTCAGTTATCCGTTTGTTGAATACATGTTGATTTTGCGGTTCTGTCTGACATTTTAATCAGTCAGCATGCATCCCATAGTACCCGGATATCGAAACTCGAAGTTAGTTAGTCGAGTTTCACTTTACGACAATCGCAAATTCGAAAACCTAAGTTATCGATTGATAACTTAAGTTTTCTACACGAATGTCTAAAAATATAAGAGAAACTCGAAATTGAAAGAGAAACTCGGGGTTGTCTGCTGGATAACCTAGGTTTTCGACCGTAAACTTAAGTTATCAATTCGAAAACCTAGGTTTTCGGTTTGATAACTTAAGTTTTCTAGTGACAACTGTGATTTTCGATGTTGAGAAATAGAAACTCGAAGTTAGGAAAAGAGAAGCTCGGGGTTATGTGGTAGATAACCTAGGTTTTCGACCGTAAACTTAAGTTTTCGATTCGAAAACCATGGTTTTCTCTTTGATAACTTAAGTTTTCTGTTTGAAAACTTAGGTTTTCGATTCAGTAACTGTGATTTTCTGATTATTTAGACATTTGGCCTTCCATAACTGTCAGCCGCTCTCTGCCTCGAGTGGGACGTAAATTGCTGTCTACGTCATCGCTTTCGGCATTCTCAAAGAGAGCCGTGTCTACCGCAAGACGGTACATCTTCCGAAAATTTATGACCTCTCCCAGGTTCTTAGCGTGACATGTACTTGATCAGGGCAAGGCAGTTGCAGCATTTCTGTTTTTCATTCACTACATAGTACTGTTCACACGCCCTATGATATGTACTTTTGTTGCTATCATTATGCAAGTTTTGTTGTTCAAAAAATAAAACTGAACGTTGAACTTTATGGCCTACTCGTTTGAAGCAGCAGACATAAATTTAGTTGACCTAGATTCTGCATTGAAGATCAACCATTGAAACGCGGAAAACAACGAATTACGTCAATTATACCGTACTTTCGCCTGCATGTTTGTCTGATCGCACTATTCTTGCTTATCTGATGATGCTAAACAATGATCTTGTGATCTTCGGGTTAGGTCATTAATTTTCTGAAGATGTACCATTTTGCGTGTCTGCCCGCGAGCGAGTGATGTCATGCTGCCTCGCGTTGAAATTGGAGATTCAAAAATGTCACCAGTTTACATGAGAGTCGCTTTGAGAATGCCGAAAGCGATGACGTAGACAGCAATTTACGTCCCACTCGAGGCAGAGAGCGGCTGACAGAAGCCGTAAGTTTACTGTTTTCAGAGATGGATTTATACCAATAAAACGGCGATCTGAGATTTCCCGTAGGGTTAGATGGCATAACAAAGGTTTCAAAATTGAGTGGACACCAGTAGCACGGTCAGTTAAACAGTTTTTAATGTGAAAACTTTACTTTGTTTTTTCGTATTTGGCGGGCAAATCCAATATGGCGCGTGCAATACCTTTTCCTCTCTGTATTATAGGATGACTTAAAAAAAATTAAATTATTTAAATTATACTGAATTTAAATTCTACTGTCCAGACACTGGGGCCTGTGATTCATCAGGATGTCTCCAGAATGTAAGATCTCACAGTTCCATTGAGCTACACAAGCGATTAATTATTTTCCCTCCGTTTTCCAGTCGTTACTGTTAATCCTGCAAAATAGTTACTTACATACGCTTTTGTTCATTATTGGAAACTTGAATTTAATTTACGTATTAGTCCGACGAAATAGTAACACATTGACAAGCTAATAGATGCGAATTGTCCTCTCGATTGAGGGGTGTGCATTTTGTGGAATACAGGTACCAGTGTTCGAAAGTTAATCAGGAAAAAAACATTTCAGACAACGAAACAAATATATATATTATGCTGTACATGCATGCAAAATATCTTGTCATTCTTGCTATCTTGCAGTAAATTCTCACCAAATTACCAACACCGGTCAGGAGCTACAAGAATCGAAAATCACAGCTGTGAACATTATAGTAATACCTGCTCCACAGACATGCGCACTTTTGTAAACCAAAAGGCGACGCGCGACGCGAATGTCCGTCACGCGTCGACTTTTTAAAAGTCGACGCGCGACGGAAAAAGTCGACGTCGCGTTTTGAAAGGCGACGTCGCCCTCTCCGTCGCGCGTCGACTTTTACAATGTTAGGAGATAGGCCAAAAGTCGACGTCGACTTTTGAAACACGACGTCGACTTTTGGCCTATCTCTTTAACATTATAAAACCCGACGTACGACGCGCGACGGAGAGGGCGACGCGCGTCGCGTTTTCAAAAAGGTGACGCACGACGCGCGACGCGAAAAGTCGACGTCGCGTTTTAAAAGGCGACGTCGCCGTCTCCGTCGCGCGTCGACTTTTACGCGTCGCGTCGAGATAGGCCAAAAGGCGACGTCGACTTTTGAAACACGACGTCGACTTTTGGCCTATCTCTTTAACATTATAAAACCCGACGCACGACGCGCGACGGAGAGGGCGACGTCGCCTTTTAAAATGCGACGTCGACTTTTTCCGTCGCGCGTCGCGTTTTGATTCTTCAAAAAGGCGACGCACGACGCGCGACGCGAAAAGTCGACGTCGCGTTTTAAAATGCGACGTCGCCCTCTCCGTCGCGCGTCGACTTTTACGCGTCGCGTCGAGATAGGCCAAAAGGCGACGTCGACTTTTGAAACACGACGTCGAGTTTTGGCCTATCTCTTCAACATTGTAAAAGTCGACGCGCGACGGAAAGGGCGACGTCGCGTTTCAAAACACGACGTCGACTTTTCGCGTCGCGCGTCGTGCGTCGACTTTTGCAAGTCGACGCGCGAGATCAAATTGGCACAAATAGAACACCATATGCGGCCCATTTCGAAATTCAAGTTGATTTGAGGTCAATGATGTTTCGTGTCTATATTTATAAAATCTGTTGAACAGAGCCGGTTGCCCGATATATAACGTCTTCATTTTATCAAGCCAATTTCTACTTTCCCACTTCGAACCTGCCTATATTTATCTGACTGCCTTCGGTGTTCAAAATCCGAGGTGTAAATTTCACATTGAACGAGAGACGAATCAATCAGAACGTACACACAATCGGTGTGACATCATCCTCAAGTAGCGGCGTCATTCCTCCTAATATGGTGCTTGTGAGTAGTAGAGTAAGCGTCAATTGAACAAACAGCGCTTCACTGCGCATGCGCAGAACCTGTTGTGACGTCAGAAGTGGCGATGTGCGCATGCGTGTGGTGCTGTGGTGGGTGGTGGTGGGTGGCGGGTGCAAGATGGCCGCTGTGGTGGGTGGTGGTGGGTGGCGGGTGCAAGATGGCCGCTGTGGTGGGTGGTGGTGGGTGGCGGGTGCAAGATGGCCGCTGTGGTGGGTGGTGGTGGGTGGCGGGTGCAAGATGGCCGCTGTGGTGGGTGGTGGTGGGTGGCGGGTTTAAGATGGCCGCTATTTTTTTATGCGTGTGGTGTATGGTGGGTGGTGGTGGGTGGCGGGTTTAAGATGGCCGCTGTGGTGGGTCGTGGTGGGTGGCGGGTTTAAGATGGCGGCTGTGGTGGGTGGTGGTGGGTGGCGGGTGCAAGATGGCGGCTGTGGTGGGTGGTGGTGGGTGGCGGGTGCAAGATGGCGGCTGTGGTGGGTGGTGGTGGGTGGCGGGTGCAAGATGGCGGATTGTAGAAAAACGTATAAAAGGAGTCGATTTTTAGGGTAGGGGTGTATTCTTGCGGAGCACTCTGACTTACCTGACCTGACCCGCCTGCCTGCCTGTTTCACCTCTAGTCTGCTTCACCTCTAGCCAGCCAGCTTGCCTGTTTTGTATGAGCTGTGGAGAACCTTTCACTATATTTCATTTTACCAGTGCAAATTCACCAGACTTTTACACGGTAGCAGTTACTCACCAGCCTGAGCCCATAGTCATGATGAATTCAGCCGACCTAGTCACGCTTCAAAAGAACCGTCCTCGCCTCGTTGATGAGATGCAGCATGTGGGCGCATTATATGATGTGCTTATGGCCGATAACATACTCCTGAAACAGGGTGTCGAAGATATCATGGCCCAGAACACCCCTTCACGACAAAACAGAGCTCTCATCGATGGTCTACTGCGCCGTGGCCCCTATGCATTTCTAGCCTTCGTGGAGGCGCTGAAGAAGACGGAAAATGAAGAACTAGCAGATCTACTTGAAATTCCCCTTGTAGATGATGATATCTTAGTCATGGATACCACCGAAGAGCGTACAGCTAGCAAACGTACGCACACTACCCCAGAGAGTACACCTGTCAAACGCACTGGACGATCCAAACGCCCCCGACTAACACCGTTAGAAATACCTGAGTCAGTGGTTGAGCAGCCAGTAGTATCCCAGCAAGTGCCTGTCAAACAAGAGGTACAACTTCCTATGTCTGTGCAGGATATCAATAACATTATTCAACAGGCCTACCAGGCAGCCCACACGGACATTTGGGAGCTCTCAGCCTATTTAACTGTGAGTGTGAAAGACGAAGAAGTGCATTTTAATGCATCGGGCTTTAACGACAGACCCGGTAAGCATATTGCCATGACCTTAGACACCTGGCAAAAACTGGAGACCCTTGATTACGCCATCGATGCGGTTATTCGCGACCAGGGGAGTGACGAAGCGAAATTTTATGTGGGTGACGACATCTTTGTGAGCTGTGCCTATTTCAACGATGAGCTCCTCGTGCATATCCGTAAATGGAAAATGCGGTTAGATACGCAAGAGCGTGTACCTTGTCCTCAGGGTGTCACTTTGAAATTAACGGCGTGGCGGAAGTTGCAGAGTCTCGCAAGTACAATTCGTCAAGCTCTGGCTTACCAGGTGTCTCACTATATTTATCAGAAGTACATCGACACAGTCCTGGATCTGATCAGACCTCAAATTCCACAGGACACTAGTGTACCCTCATACGCACTGATCACTGAAGTACTACAGGCCGTGACCGAGACGCAAATTGCCCTGGGAGTGGAAGCTGCCTGCCCTCCCAAAATTCCACGTGAAGAGATTATTACCTACATTTACGTGCACCAGGGACGGAAAGATGATGATGAATTCAAACAAGTCTTGTTGGCGAACTATTGAACAAGTGTTCAGAACAAGTGTTGAAAAACATTTTACCGTATTCCTACACACATTCATTGAAGTGGCTTGAGAGCGTATAATTGTATTAAAAATTCAGAGTTTTTTTACTGTTAATTGTATTAAAAAATTCAATACTCAGATATAATTGTATTAACATTCAATACCCTTGTGAACACGTTCATTCTATTTGTGTTAATAAAAATAGTAGAAAATTAAAAAAATGCTTGTTAGTGTTCATTCTTTTGGCTCTATCATTCTTTTTTCCTTTTTTAATATGGTAAAAAGAATAGAAAATTAAAAAGATTTTTTTTGGCTCATCATTCTTTTTTTCCTTTTTTTTTAAATTTAAAAAAAAAAATTTTTTGTTTGGCTCTTCCACCAACCCTCCCCCCCCCTCCCCCTTTACCCCTTTTTCCCCTTTTTAATATGGTAAAAAACATAGAAAATTAAAAAGATTTTTTTTGGCTCCATGATTCTTTTTTTCCTTTTTTTTTAAATTAAAAAAAAAATATTTTTTTGGCTATTCCACCAACCTTCCCCCCCCCCCCCCTCCCCCTTTACCCCTTTTTCCCCTTTTTAATATGGTAAAAAACATAGAAAATTAAAAAGATTTTTTTTGGCTCCATAATTCTTTTTTTCCTTTTTAAAAAAAAAAAAAATTTGGCTTCCACCAACCCTCCCCTCCCCCCCCTCCCCTTTACCCCTTTTTTCAATAATTTCAAAAAAATGGTAAAAAAAATTTTAAAATTTTTTTTCTTTGGGGAGAAGATGATGGGAGTGTTAATTTTTTTGTGCTTTTTGATAGAAGTTTCCTCTTCCGGAAAGATGGGGTGGCCCTGAAAAGGGCCTTTGAAAGTGTTACGACACTTGTTTTATGAGCGGTAGATTCTTTTTATTCCACCCACATGCTTCCTGCAGATTGGACACTTGATTTTTAAATGTTGTTCGCCTGCTTCAACGCAGTGGCACATGTCTCCTACACACGTCAGCGTGACCCAACAATCTTTACAGATGCATAAATGGCCACACGGCAATACGGCGTACATGCTCTCTTCGTCTGTACACACGCTGCATCTTGATATTTTTTCTTCTTTATGTCGTTCTTTGTTCTGTTTTGAAATTTCAGCTTCCATTACATTCATGTCTTGTCTCATCCCGTTAATCTGTTCGTTGAGGCGGGTTATCTCGGCCCAAGAGCATGCTTGTGGTGTTGTTTGCGAAGCCGCCGAAGTCGGTATAATCGGAGTTTCGGAAGCCGACGTTGTTATAATTGGCGTTTGTGTAGTTGTTGTTGGAGGTCTATTACTATTTAACCATGGAAGCTCGTCTTGTTCTCCATCCGTTATATCCTGATCTGTCTCATCATCTTCTTCTATGGCAGCCATCCTGCTGATTTCTTCGTCCTGTTCTCTACTTCGCCTTATCAACCTCGCATCTTCTTGTATTACAGCCCTCTGTAGCTCTTCCAGTTCTTCTGTACTTCGTCTTATCATGGTTTCGTCTTCAATAACCCGCTGAAAGCTTGTAATTATGGTTATTCCACCATCATCTTCACTGCTAATCATCTCTCTGTGTTCTCTAGTAGCATCTCTAGGATCTCTAGGGTGTGTGAACAGTGCTCGTCTTGAACCCATGATTGTATTTTGTGAATAAATGGGAACATACTACGCGTTATTTATAGTCTAGACGGCTGGTGGTGGGTGGTGGTGGGTGACGGGTGCAAGATGGCCGCTGTGGTGGGTGGTGGTGGGTGGCGGGTGCAAGATGGCCGCTGTGGTGGGTGGTGGTGGGTGGCGGGTGCAAGATGGCCGCCGGTGTGAGTGAGTGCAAGATTATGGTATCTGCTAAAAAAATTTTTTCCATGCACACTGTATAGTGTTGTGTTACCATTGCCCAAGGATAAAAAATTTCCTAGTTTTATTTCGATAAACCCGCTGGAATTTTCAGGGTGATATTATAAGGCTGTAAGCTGTAGTCTTGACGTATTTTTAGCCAGGAAAACCGATTTATTTTCAGTGTACGGGGTTTTCCATACTACCACATCATAACCTTATGGGTTTAAAATCGCTAAAATTATTAAAATACCGGCTTAGTTTAGCGCTATGCTGGTAATTTTTTTTTAAATACTACACTATGAATTGCCTGAGTTCAACTTGCAATAAAATTTATATGTGCACTGACATTTATTGTAAAATCACAGCCGTTTAAAATTGGGAAAGAAACACACACAGATTTTCTCAGCGTCAGTGTAGACGGCCCAACTAGAGTGTTTTCGCTACGCTCCGTGCTTTTACACTATAAATAGCGCGTAGTATTTTTTTCAGGCATTCACAATTAGCCTGAGTGCCCAGTCATGCAGTCACCCCTGGCTGGAATCATGGATATTGATATACCAGACTTCACCACAAATGATGATGATAATGAAGTACCACTCCTCGGCGACGTCATTAATATGGTACATGACGAACCATGGTTGGATGCTATAATGGGAGACTTATTTCCACCTCAAGCTGCCCGGGACTACCCACCACCAACTACAGCCCATTGTATAGCCCCCCCAGCCACATCGCAGCTGAGTAACTTCTTTGCAGCCACACCGGATGAATACCAACGTTTTGACAACATAGACCACATGTTAGAAAGTCTGTTGAAACAACAACCAAGCCCACAAGCTAAAGAAAAAGCAGATGGAGAAATGGCACAAGAAGAAAGCGGAAGCCAGACAACAGACACAACAGACACCACAGACCAAGGAGAAGATGAGGAGGCGGAGAAGAGGGAAGACTTAAACACCACCACAGTATCCCAAAAGAGGACAGACTCAAGAAAAAATAGGAAAGATTCCAGAAGAAATAGGAATAGGAAAGATTGCAGAAAAAATAGGATAGATGTCAGACGGGGAAGAAAAGACGACAGATGCAATAGAAATAGGCAAGATGCGAGGAAAAACAAGAAGGACGCCAGAACAAAGAGAATAAGAGAGAATACCCGAAAAATAAGTCAAAAAGAAAACCAAGACGAGATGCACTACGTTTGGGCAATAACAACAACAACACTGGGATCCAACACAGAACGCCAGGCAGCCTTATATTTACCCTGCGTGGAATGCAGTAACCAATTCGCTAAATATGCTATTTCCCCATGTGGACACCAGGCCTTATGTGAAGTTTGTATTCATCGATATGCCCAAATACCAGCGTGTGCGGAGGCTAATAAACCCCGAGTGTGTGAATTGATTCCTTTAACATGTCCCGTTTGTACTGAGAGAAGACAACGTCAACAGGCCCTCTCAACGATGTAAACGATGTAATCGCTTACATATCCAAAAAGTTCTTTTCAGAACTGCCTCATCTTTCCGGAAGGGGAACTTCTAACATTAAAAAAGCACAAAAATTAACACCAGATCACACACACATATACTTTCTAATCCCAAACCCCTTTGTCATGGTTCAAATAAATTTCAGTCCGTTATTAGTGGGGCTGTAATGTTTATTCCTTTACTGGTCGACAACAACAACAGTGACAAATGTCACCCTCAGTCCGTTATCATTCGGGCATCACACACACACATACTCTTCTTTCTAACCCCTTTGTACTGGTTCAAATAAATTGCAGTCCGTTATTATTCGGGCTGTAATAAAATATGTTCGGGCTATAATATTAATTACTGAGAGAGAAAAATTAGTAACATTCCCGGGTTCAAAAATAAATTTCAGTCCGTTATCGTTCGGGCTGTAATATTAATTAATTAATTAATTACTGGGAGAGAGAAAAAAGAAAAATAAAACTTGTGTTTATAAGAGAGAGATTAGTCCTCACAAGGACTGTTAATTAGTCCTCACAAGGACTGTTAATATAGGACAGGGGTTGTTTTTTGGTGATGCAGTTTGCTAATAGAATAAAAAAAAGGGTAATGTGGGGATCTGTGCTTTGAAATTTGTGCCAAGTTAGAAGCTTTCTCTTTCGAAGCATTGGTTGGCCCTGATAAGGGCCGTTGGATTCAATTTTTTCCCCTGTTTTTCTTCAGGGGGGGAGTTGCCTACTCCCCCTTACATCCTGTCACTGACGGAAAAGTAGCTATACGGTGACAGCGTATATGTGTGTACCACATCCTCATCAAGTTCGGGGCTGATCGGCATGTCGTTGAGGAAATCAGCGGCCGGTATTGTTGGCGGTTCTTCAACAACAATGGAGGGCAGGTCTTCTAGGGGATAAATTCCATCCCGGGGCGCTGTTGCCGGTGGCTCTTGTGGTGGTGGTGGTGATGGCTGGGGCGCTAGCAGCGGAGGAGGGGCAGGGTACATTTCTTCTCCCATCGTAGCGATTAATAAATCGAACCACCCCTCCTCGCTGATGGTTCTTGCGTTGTTGAATAGTTGCCGTAAATTGTTGGCTGTACCGGGCCCTTGTCTTTCGGTGTCGTTCGTTAGCATGGCACTCCACCCCGTCAATTCTTGCAGCCAGAAATCTTTTATTTCTTTGAGCATCGCCCTTTTCTTGCGCCTGGATATCTTCGGTACTGCTGCTACTCTTGGCCTGATGGGTGCGACGGGCTTGGATGTAGACATCTTTGTTGCAGCGACGAGTTGTTGGTTCATTTTCTTCTCTCTGTTTGTTGGCATCTGTGGTCAGTGAAAAGGTTTTGGAATGGGCCTATGAAGCGGGCCGGTAGCTATATATAACAAAAGCGCGGACCTCGGCGAAATGGCCAAAGCTTTCCTGTCTGGAGTTACATTGAGAAAATCTGTGTGTGTTTCTTTCTCAATTATAAACGGCTGTGATTATACAATAAAATGTCAGTGCACGTATAAATTTTATTACAAGTTGAACTCAGGCAATTCATAGTGTAGTATTTAAAAAAATTTAGCACCATAGCGCTCGACTAAGCCGTTATTTTATTAATTTTAGCGATTTTTCGATGCGTAATGTTAAAGTCCGGTAGTATGGAAAACTCCGTACACTGAAAATAAATTGATTTTCCTGGCTAAAAATACGTCAACACTATGACTTACAGCCTTATAATAGCTCCCTGAAAATTCCAGCGGGTTTATCGAAAGAGAACTATAGAAAATTATTAAAAACATACCCTTCGTTTCACTGCAAGAAAACCAACGTGCAGAGTTCTCAATCATTTTGGTGCGCTGTGTATCACGTCATCTAGCGGTCGTTACAGGCATTGAGAATGGAATGTGTATCGGCTTGAAAGGGCCGGCCGGGTAATCTGTTAATAACCAATAGACCGGTAAAAGCGTTTTGGAGACCATTTTCAATGTTGTCTTCTCTCCTACCTGTGAGCTCTTAATTGTTTTTACAGGCATAAATGACACATACAGATGTAGCGTCGTCGCAAATGTTCTGAAGTATATTTTATCTTGGAGCGCGCGCCTACAAAAATTGCATTGTCAATTTAATTATTTTCTAGAACAAGGTACGAATTTTTATTACGATGAAATATTTTTTTTTTTACTCACATTAGCAAGAATCGGTATATACATTTTGCCTGGCCGGTGTTTTGTCATTCACCATTATGGCAGCGCACGGAAAGGAGCTCGCTTTCTTCCAACTGACGTCTGATGTGATTCTCATCGTCTATGATCATGAACTGCAGCTCATTGAAGAACACCCTAGAGAAGTGAAGTTATCTTTAAGCTTAGCAGGGTGGACTCTATTAACACGGCTGTTACAGGGAAAAGAGCCCGAAGTCGATTTTATGCATGTGGGAATCGGTGTGTACCTGCGAAGTGGTAGAGATCATTCTTTTTTCCCCCGGCTAGAACAGTGTGGGGGTGCCGCTATTCTACTCCGGCCGGCATTATGGCAGGCGCTGAAAGCTATTATTACCGATGTCCACGATGTACTCTATCCTGAGGCCAACTCTGTAGCTACCCGCACTCTTACACCGGATTGTACCCTATTATTATATCCCCAACGCGTGGAGCTGATCGATGACGACAGCCGATGTTGGTGTACGTCTGAACCCGCGCGTGTCTCTTTATCCCCGGAAGGCTGGATTACCTTGAAACGTGTGTTATGCGGTAACCTCGACGGTGATAGCATTCACCTGTGTGACGATGTCTACATTTTCCGCGGTCCCTATTTTGCTCGACTTCTCTGTCTCAAGCGAGGGGGATTTACTCTGGACCCCGATCTATGGACGGCTTTGCAACAAGTAGTGCCCATGGTGGATCAAGTACTCTCTCCACAGCAGCCGCCTCTCACAGAATAGTACCTGACACTATAAATACGAGGGATGAGACAGAGTGTGTGTCATTCTCCGTTCGACATTTACAGCAAGCATGTCACTACGAGCCATCCTCCCCCTTACACCCTACCAGGTGGGGTTATACGTCTATGAAGATAAAGTCACCCTGGTGAAAGACTGTGGAGCTATTTGCTGGGCGCCCGCTGAAACTCTATCGAATACGGTGACGCTACAGCGTGACGGCTGGACTAAATTTAAACGGGTGTTGAACGGTGAGTTCGATGGAGACCTCATCCACATAGACAATGCCATCTACGTATATTCCGTACCTCCCCTCTTCGCACGCCTGGGCCGCTACCAAGATCCTACGCGAAGTTTCATCCTAACTCCCTCTCTGTGGTCAGCCTTGGAGAAAGTAGTGCCTATTGTGGACCAGCTGTTTACACCGGACGACCGATCACCAGACCAATTGGCGTGGGCTCGTGCTATGGAAGACGCGCTGGCTGAACCTCATGAAAAAAAACAACATGATGATGAATCCGATGATACAGCCGGGGAAGACGAAAGTACTATATCTATAGAATGCACAGAGGCTAGAGTGACAGTGTCACCTGATGAAGCGAACAACACACATGACGGCGACCCAGAGGCGCCTCAATGAGGGGTAAGAAGCCCGTAATGAAGCGGTCCCGAAAGGGGAAAAAGGAGTCAGCATCTACAGTGAACGAGGTGTTAACCGATTTGTATTACAACCCTACCAGTCCAGCCGCGTATAGCGCTGTGGGAGCGCTCGCTCGAGCTGCCCATTCTCAAGGCATCAGTCGAACTGAAGTTCGAGACTGGTTAAAAACCCAAGACACTTATAGTTTACATCG
>JAVTVY010046225.1:0-19999 GCA_036873755.1 Hanleya hanleyi | reverse complement strand
TTTGGTCTAGGTTTGGAGCAGGCATTTCATTGAGGTACGTGTATACGGTGAGTGAAGAGACTCGTCCAACACGTATAGATTATGACTATAAGTTCTATTAGCCAATCAGTGGCCTAGAATGGAGCCAAAGGTAACCCATCCATGTCCAGAAAAACATTACCCGGGTGTACAAGAACCCAGATGTAGGCGCGGACGTCAGCGAAAGCACACCGTGAATACCCCAATTCGATTGGCTGATTGTTCGACCGCTGATTGGTTCTTTTTCTCGACCTCTGATTGGTTCTTTTTCTCGACCGCTGATTGGCTCTTTTTCTCGACCGCTGATTGGTCCACATGGAACTGCCCATCTTTCCCAGGTTCATCTAGAATCCCCCTTTTTTTCTTTTTTTTGTGCTCAAGCTCTGACTATAGCGATACCGCAACATTGTCTCATTGGACATTGGACCGTCTGACCTGGAGGTGACCCTTTGACCTTTTGACCCGCGCGCGCGCGCACTGCCGGGGATGACGCGAGATGAAGCGAGATGACGCGCGCTGCGGGGCGCTGGGGCGGGAAAACACCCCAGCGGTTGAACATTGGAACACTTGTTGGTTTGGAGGATGAATTCGCGCATGCGCAGAATCACCCTAATTCAAGCCCACACCCAGTCCTATCAGATGCCCCTTCACGTCACCTTCACTTTGATACCTCACTCGACCCGATTGGACCATTAGGGACGCCTCTAACCCCAAAAAGGCTATTTTCACACCCTTCGGATGACAACCCACGTCACCTGCGTATATACTCCTGTAAAATAGAGCCGATTTTATTTCTTTGGAAGGGACAAGGTGAATTGCGCTTTTTTATACTACTAAACTGTGATGTAGATTACATCTTACATAGGCCTTAAGGCCGTGATATGCATATGAAGTATTCTGGGGCATGGTCAATACTTTCCAATTTTCCCTTCGTCTACTACTCGCCGATTTTTTTGATTTTTTTATTATTTATTTAAGTGCTTGATTTATGTGAGATGAATTGGAACTAAAAATTCTACGTGCGGTGAGTTGTATTGTACAAAAAACAGGCATTTATAATTGACAAGGAAACACACCGAAGTTTCCAGTCTTTCCATTTTCTCTGGACTGTCTATACACGATTTCGCTGACGTCCTGTACGGGAGTCTGAAACACCAGATATATGGGAAATAAATTAATTTTCCTGACTAAAAACGTGTATAGACTCTGGGTGACAGTCGTCTAATAATTCCATGAAAATTGTGACGGGTTTTATCGAAAAAATCATAAAAAATATTCAATTTTTCATGGTTAAAAATAAAAAAATACCCTGGGAAAATTAATTAACACTGCCATTATTTTTTTAGACGCTCCCCGAGTGGCTAAATTAAGAGTCTGGACTCATACGAAGATAAAAATAAAATTTAGTGCATGGCTGGACTCGAATTTCAAGTCTTAATAATTACCTGAACAACCCTAGTACTCTAAAATAGTGAAACCCGAGGCTTGCCAAGCCATAGTATATAGGTAAATAGAGGCTCTACGTACGTGAAGGGTTTTTTTAAATAATCGGGTACCCCTAGTACGCATGATACAGCTTATAAATTTAAGGCACCGTGAATTCACGGAATCAATGACTGAAATAGGTAGCCCACATCCTTTTCATAATGTTACCTTAATAAAACAAGGGTATTCCTACGACAAACACATTTAATAAATTATCAAACCGCATAAATTGGTAAAAATGCACTTTTCCAAGGGGCCGCAACTCCGTTTGTCTCTGACGCACTTCCGTCGGCGCGAAATTTAACCCGCGAACTGCGTAGCAATGTGCGTTCTTTCCCGTAAATGAAGGCACTGTTTTCTTGATTTGCTACAGTTCTCACGATCGAAACGCGCTGGAATTTTCAGGGCAGGCGTATCGATTGCTAAGAGATAGACTGGCTCTATTTTTAATCCAGACCATTGATTGATTTTTAATGAAGCGGGTTTTCTGTATTTTCGTATTCCAAGAGTACGGCTCGGAAACTCGGTAAAAATTAAAAAATCAGGACGTAGTCAAGGGGTAGACGGCTGAAATTTTTAATACAAGTGCTTGATTTATGTGAGATGAATTGGAACTAAAAATTCTACGTGCGGTGAGTTGTATTGTACAAAAAACAGGCATTTATAATTGACAAGGAAACACACCGAAGTTTCCAGTCTTTCCATTTTCTCTGGACTGTCTATACACGATTTCGCTGACGTCCTGTACGGGAGTCTGAAACACCAGATATATGGGAAATAAATTAATTTTTCTGACTAAAAACGTGTATAGACTCTGGGTGACAGTCGTCTAATAATTCCATGAAAATTGTGACGGGTTTTATCGAAAAAATCATAAAAAATTTAATGCTTTGAGACAAGGGGTACATTACACAGCACAGTGGGATTCTTGCACTGGCTGACACGGGTGAGTGGGTGGGTTAAAATGGCGTCTGTGGATTGGCCGTCATTTTGTACTGCCAATCACTATATACAGTGGGTCAGCCTATATCTCGCACTCACTGACGCCGGTGAGTGGGTGGGTTAAAATGGAGGACTGTGCATCACGGCCATTTTGTACTCACCTGCCCACTAGACTATAAAAAGCCTATAATTTTGATATGTATTCACCAATACACCATCATGAGTTTTCGAAGACGACGTGCCCATGACGATCCTCTCCAGTTTTCAACGAGTACTTGAAGATGAATCCACGTTAATCAACAGTACCGAAGCACTCGCACAACAATTGCGGGACGAAGTTACAACAGAAGAAAGTAGCCGGCTGCGAAGCCTGAGTGCACAACAGGACCAAAACATCCACAGAATGGAAGAAAACGACAGTGATGTGACGGAGGGTGAAGGAGAACAAGACGAGCTGCCCTGGCTAAATTCTAGTAGACCTCCCACAACAACTACGATCACACCGCCTGTCTACACTGAAAGTATAAGGACTGAACACCCTACAGCCGGACCTCCTACCATTGCCGAAACTCCCACAATTTCAGCGGTAGAAACACCCTGTCGCCACCAAGTCGAGATAATCCAACTCAATGAACAGATTATCGCCATGCACAGAGGGCTGGATGGGATGGAGACGACGCTGCAAGGAATGGAAGCGCAAATTACCATACTCAAGAAAGAACGCCGTGTCGAAGAGAAAAAAACACGATGCAGTATCTGTACGGAAGAGGAGAGTTGGTACGCCGTGTTACCTTGTGGACATCTTTGCCTGTGTAAGGATTGCTGGGTAACCCTGACGTGTCAAGGTGCGATGTGTCGATGCGTTGATGCCGGCGAGTCCCATTTGAAAATAAAATGTCCGATATGCAGAAAACATGTAGGAGGCGTGAAGAGAATATACCGCGCCTAAAGTGTGTCATATCACGCTATCAACGGCCCTTTTCAGGGCCAACCCATCTTTCCGGAAGTGGAAACTTCTTTCCTAAGCACACCCAACTAACATCAGCTCCCAGCATCCTTTTTCCCCCAAAAAAATTTTTTTTTTTTTTTTCAAAAATTTTTTTCAAAAACAAAAATTACCACAGGGGCTCGTTACCGTTAAATAAGTTGATTATAGGGGCGGGGGTCGAGTGAGGTATCATATTGAAGCTGACGTGAAATGCTTCATATTGATACCTCACTCGACCCGATTGGACCACTAGGGGCTGCCCTAACTCCAAAAAAGGCTATTTTGATTTTTCTGCGCATGCGCGATATGAAAATAGCTTTTTTGGGGATTAGAGGCGTCCCTAATGGACCAATCGGGTCGAGTGAGGTATTAAATTGAAGGTGACGTGAAGGAGCATCTGATAGACTGGGTATGGGCTTGAATTAGGGTAATTGTGCGCATGCGCGAAGATGATATCAAAAATATCAATCTTCAAAAATAGCCTTTTTTGGAGTTAGAGGCGTCCCTAATGGACCAATCGGGTCGAGTGAGGTATCAAATTGAAGGTAACGTGAAGGAGCATCTGATGAACTGGTGTAGGTTGAACTATAAGCATTCTGCGCATGCGAAATGTTCAAAATAGCCGTTTTTGGAGTTAGGGCAGCCCCTAGTGGTCCAATCGGGTCGAGTGAGGTATCAATGTGAAGCATTTCACGTCAGCTTCCATTTAATACCTCACTCGACCCACTACCTCTAAAATAAAAAAAATAAAAAAAAAATCTTCGTACACCCGATGTTGACATTATCTGCAAAATAGCCTTTTTTGGAGCTAGGAGAGCCCCTAGTGGCCCGATGGAGCCGAGTGAGGTATCAATGTGAAGGTGAAATGAAGGGCCAGCTGATGGACTGGTGTGGGTTGAACTATCAGCATTCTGCGCATGCGCAAGAATGGAAATAGACGTTTTTGGAGCTATTTGACTATTAAAAAAAGGAAAAAAATGAACACTCACCGGTAAAAGTGAAAAAAGTAGAAGGTTCACTGACCATACAACACAGGCAAGCTGACTGGATGACTGGCTGGCTGACTGGCTGGCTGGCTAGAGGTGAAGCAGACTAGAGGTGAAACAGGCAGGCTGGCTGGTCAGGTCAGGTAAGTCAAGAGTGCTCCACAAAGTAGTGCAATTGAATACACCCCTTTCCCTAAAAATCGACTGCTTTTATACGTTTTCCCCGTGAGTGGGTGGGTTCAAAATGGCGGACCCTTTTTTTACACACACAACACCCTCAACCACCATTTTCAACCCACCCACTCACATCCCAGGTCAAATCTGAGTGGGTGGGTTAAAATGGCGGACTTTCAACGTACCAGAGAGCCGCCATTTTAACCCACCCACTCTGATGAGTGGGTGGGTTAAAATGGCGGACCCTTATTTTACACACACAGTGCACCCGAGTGAGTGGGTGGGTTCAAAATGGTGGACTTTCAACGTCCCAGAGAGCCGCCATTTTGACCCACCCACTCACCGTTGAAATTACAAGCGTCTAGTCCGTCATCCACAATCCAGCCGTCGTCCATTAGAGAATATCCGCGTCCATAATCCAAAGACCTATTCCATTTCCATATAACAGTATTAGCACCAAATTCAAAAAGACAAAAGTATACATAAACATAGGCTTGTTTCCTGCAAGAGAGAAGCGGTCAACAGTTTTCAATGATGCCGGCAAGACATCATGATGTTCCAAAATATCAAATCCGTATCGCTGATCAGTATTCTTAATCCATAATATTCGTTATAGAGTCGTCATCTAAAAATGATGTACCTCAGTCACGCTTTGATTGTGACTGTTCATATGAGTATCATGAGGATCTTGAAGTACATGGGCTCATACGGCCCTAGCCCAGGTTAAGCGGAATTAGACACATGTTACGAAACGTAGCGCCATAGATGCACGCTACGTTCGTATTTTGCTATCAGCATGCGATATGTATCGCCAAATTTGAGAAACTTTGAGTGGAGGCGCTTGGTGGAATAGCCCTGTTTTATAAGTTTCTGCAACAATGTTTTGTGACGTTGATTAAAATCATCACATTTAACACAGGATCTAGCAAATGCTACTAAGCGAGATATGTATACGCCATATGCAGGTCCCACTGGAATATTACTATCCAGAAAGGGATAGTTTACGATGTCGAAATTGTAATCATCTCTTTTGTCATAAAGTCGACGAGAGAGAATGCCCGCTTCATTTTTATAGAGGTAGAGATCTAAATAAGATGTGCCTGTAGGGCTATCTGTAGTTTCCTTCAAATCCAGTGAAGGTGGATTTTAACCCACCCACTCACCCGGTGATGAGTGGGTGGGTTAAGATGGCGGACCCTTATTTTACACACACAGTGCACCCGAGTGAGTGGGTGGGTTCAAAATGGTGGACTTTCAACGTCCCAGAGAGCCGCCATTTTGACCCACCCACTCACCCGGTGAGTGGGTGGGTCAAAATGGAGGACTTTCAACGGTGCACTGTGTGGGTCAAAATGGTGGACTTTCAACGTCACAGAGAGCCGCCATTTTGACCCACCCACTCACCCGGTGAGTGGGTGGGTCAAAATGTAGGACTTTCAACGTCCCACAGAGCCGCCATTTTGAACCCACCCACTCACATCTCAACTCACACATGCGCACACACACACTTCTGACGTCACACACAGTTCTGCGCATGCGCAGTGAGGCACTCCTGGAGATACTTGCCCTGTATATACTACTAGGCTCCTTTTGTTTCTTTTACGTTTCGGTCTGATACCCCATTACGGCTGCGAGGAGTCCAAGGATATGATATCATTAACAACAGAATTAATCAATAGAAAGTAAATCATATCACTCCAGCCGATGTTTTCGAACAAGCTAATGATAATTCTCTTAGTTAACGCCCTGAAACATGAGATGGGATAAAATTGAGGCCTGCTTCATTCTAAATGACAAACCTTGTTGTTCCTTATCTGTAAATCCCCCGATGGGTATTAGTCACTGGTGCTGCATAAAAAAAATCACGAGGCGCTATATTTCCACAATTGTTGCTTTTTCTCTTAAGCTTGGGGCATAAGGCGGTTGGCAGTGTTCGATCCCTCAATACGTAGGATTGTGAAGACGGTGTCTGGGCGCCGATTGCTGTGAAGCCTAATAAATTATAATCAGGAAGTGTTACGTCAGCGATCCGATGACCAATGATTTGACCTTTGACAAAACCTGTTTGACCATGTCCATCGGGTCCACGAGGTCTCCGAACAACACAAATGAATGGAACGAGTTGAAAAATCTGGCACCATTAGCCTCGGACCGAAACGTAAAGGAAACGCAATCATATTTTTCGTCAAAGTGCTTTCGAGGGCGCTGAATTGAGCAATATCATAAGGACTGATATTAAATCAATGAACAACTGTACAAATCTTACTTTCTAAAACCCTGTAAATCGGCTGTAATCCTTGAAACATTTTTTTAGACCCGCTCTTCCATTTTCCCGGGAAATAAAACAATGAGGCGCTCTACGGGTGGGACTCGCCTGTGTTACCGAGTACGCTGAGCCAACATACAGAACATATCATTTTCTTACGTCAGCTGCCCGATCCTCCACTTGTTCTCACCTGAACATGTACAGGTATCAGAGTTATTTCTCTTGCTTTGAAGTTCTCTTTGAACACGTAACTTCCGTTTTACACTTTTGATGGCGATTTCGCGTTTTAAGCTCTGAGAATGTGGAACCTTTTTTACCAGTTGTGATCATTTGGCTTGTTGTACACTTGAATAGTAAATGTTATCATGCTCTCCTGGCTTCCCTGTTTACGTGAGTACCTTTATTTGTTTGTTACGACAAAAAAAATTCAACTTCTCAACCCTACAATACGTATTGTAAAAAGGATAATTGTTGTTGTTGTAAATCTTAAATTCCACTCTTAAAACCGAAGGGTGTCATTCTCTGATGCTTATAAATGTAACTCCCTTGGTGCTCGTTCTCTATATGTGCTGTATGTTCTTTTTTGCTTTAAACATGTACACATTAGCTATACCGTGACAGAAATTGTAGAGGTGAACAATCTGCACAAATTGGTCGAGGACAGTTCCTATGCACTCCAATCAGGTGGCCTGTTATTTGTTATTTGTTGGACTTACAATTTTTCCATCAATTTTCACATGTTGTTGGGGCACCGTATTTACCCGTCCAACAATTTACGAGCTAGAAAAAACCTGTCCGACAATAACAAAACTGGCACCGACGGGGATCGAAGCCGCCATTCTTCGCTCGATAGTCAGGCATCTTACCCCTGAGCCACGGAAGCAGCTGGAAGCAACCGTTGGATTTTTTTTATATACCTAACACAAACCTAACCCTAACCCCAAGACCCTAAACCTAACCCTAACCCGTAACGCTAATTAGCGCAAATTTGCATCATAATTAGACGTAATCACGCTTAACAGCATTCAGTCACGTGATTTGGTGAAGTCACGTGATTTCATGCCCTAAGGTCACGTGGTTTCATGGCCAAGGCTACCTGATTGGAGTGCATGGGAAATATCCTTAACCGCACAAATTTCGCGCGCTATACATTTCGCACGCTAAACAGTTGCCGATGCGAAAATTAAAACCTATACCTGGAGTGGACACGGATGCCAAATATATTAATTGTACTGGCGTTTATCTTTCATTATTCATTCAAGAATCGTTTACAGCGAAAAGAGAATTTTTGGGGCAATCACTTTTTCGAGCCGTAGACTTAGAGGCACACACCCCATTATATGTAACGACTAGAGTTAGAGTGAATACAAAAGGGGAAACCCAGACAGCATGTACACGTCGGCATGACGCCGACAACAGATCGAGACACATCGACATACGTTGGCGTCGGAAGTGACATATCGGTTTACTTCAACCCGACGTCGCATCGGCAACGCATATTTCCGTGCCAAATTCAAAATATCGGCATTACGTCGACCCTACGTCAGGTCTCCAACGAAACTTCTGTTTGCCAGTTTCAACATCGGCTTTGCGCCGGCTCGACAACATGTGCAGGCATTATTCAGAACGTCGGGCCTACGTCAACTCTACTTGAATCTACAAAGATTATTGCGTTCATCGTATTTTAGTTTTAAAATGCACTGAAGAAACTTTCGTAATATCATGCCATAATTTCCGATACATAAACATAATTTCCGATACCATAAATACAACATTTTAGACGAGTATCTTTATGGGATAGTCGGTTGATAATTTCCTCTGTCCAAGTCTTCGTGAAAATATGAATATTTGTGCAAGCCTACTTATATTCATGATATACTTATATACGTGAGGATCAAGCTTTCCGATGAATTAGATGGAAATAAAGAGTTTGCTGACCTTTTGCAGTTGCATCGGTCGGTTCACTCATTGCATGTGACTTACATATATTTAAAAATTTCGAATCAGCCTATCACTAATTCATGCGCGACAAATCGTGAGAACTGCCGGCGTTATCTCCCCTTAGCCTACGTTCATAAAGTTAGACCGCGGTCCGCAGTTCGCAGTTCGTTATTCAAGGGAACCAGCATTTATTTCTTCAGATATGAAAATCTGTAATTTTTTTATCATGAGTACTTTCAGGGTGGAGAATCAAGAGACCACCTCGGTGTGGTATATTCCAGCTACGGGTGGATGTTCCATCCACGTGTGGTGATTCTTCCATCTCGGAGAAGAAATGGCGGCGAACAGCGCCGAAATCGCTGCTGTAGCAAAGACCATGAGAGATATGCCGAGCAAAAACAAATGAGTACCTTTGTAACCTATCCTATTAGGTGACCAATTTAATGACCAACCGTCTGGTGTAGGCCGATCTATGTGCCATCGCTTTCTGGTGGATGTTTCGCCTACACAAATGCAATACCTGGGGGTAAAATTCGCTGTCGGGCAAGTAAATGGACGTACAGCTGGTCAAATTCGAATTTGATAAACAGTGAGAGCCGTTTTTACCAAGTAGATATCTAAGGTACTCGGCTCGGCAGCGATTATAACCTCAAGTTCCATAGTTAACGCAGTTACTACGACACTGAACGGCAGAACATATTGACATTCCACCCCGGTGTGTGGCTATTCCATCCCCGTGTGTAAATTTTAAAAGCACAAAAACTTTGTTGGGGTGAATTGAACTCGCAAGTAAGATACGGCAATGACAATACTCAACTAAAATACCGTTAATATCAAAGCTGAAGTAATGCATATTGGGAGAGGTTTCCAGATAATATATGAACCAGTTTGTCAGCTTTTTATTTGTATTTTATTATTACTGTAGGAAGAACCTGGAGAAGAAACAAAAGCGGAAGCAGTCGTCGCAGCTGACGTTGTATCCAGCTAAGCGACGTCGCTTCCATTCGCCTTACCACGACATTCCTGAAGACTAGCTATAAAACCTTTGCCGTGTAGGTACATGTAGATGGGCGTGGCTGTTGTTCCCTACACGGCTGTAGTTCGTTCCCTTTACATTTCATCCCACGAAGTTTTGAATTCCTAATAGAATATGAATATTCATATTCTACTATTCCTGCGTTTCGGAGATTTAACAGCTTCACATACAAGAACACAGTAGCTGGTGATAATAAAATGTACCTCGTTATTCTCCTTGTAGTCTTTCGTCACTTCCTTTGAAGTTAGAACTCTCGGTTTTCCCTCATCCTTAAGTTATCATCAATTGTTCAAGATTCTCGGGGATTTGGATAACAGCTTACGGCCAATCAACAGTCAGTCATGTAAATTGACTTTGCCCGGATTTTGCCGGAGATGGCGATGAATGAATGAACACAAGCCGTGGGGCGCATGAGTGATTTTTCGAGCGAGTACGATGAAACTCCCACGCATGCGCGCATTGTTATCTTTGTTATGCTGAGATTCAAAATAAGTCAGAAAACTCCGTGAATAGTGAGGTGGCTTAGTGAAATTATATTTACCTAAGCGACAAAAGCATGATTTTCTCACCAGAGGATCCCCTAGGGTCACTCTCTTGAAAAATCTGTGGCTGCAAAAATTTTTCACAAGTTTGACGTCACAGTGACGTCTTTTTGACGTTTATACTTTAAATGTAGGCTAAAATACAGAATATCGTCAAAGTTAGGTTCTTGAAGTAAACCACCACGATGTTTCTAACTGTAACAAGCTGTGTAATCAGCAGATGTAATTATGAGTTCAAAATATATCATTTTTCAGACTATATGGTGAAAAAGAAGAAACGAGTAGTATAGAAAGCAGCAATTTTGAGGGTGGGTGGGTGTGTTTGAGGGACCATCCGTGGTCCGAATGCCTAGTGCGAGGTGTCAAAGTGAAGCTCTGGTGATGTAAACCACGACTTGAGGAATGTCCATGTCATATGTGACGTCATTGCTGACGTCAGCAGTAGGAGTAGTACCCAAAGTGCGCATTTTGGGTGGCCCGAAAGAAGGTGTTTGAGATAGAGATGGACCATCCATGGTTCGAATGTATCGTGCGAGATGACAAAGTGAAGCTCTCGTGGTGTAGACTACGACTTGAGGGATGTCCATGTCATCTGTGATGTCATTGTTGACGTCATTAGTAGGTGAAGTACCCAGAGTGGGTCTAATGGGGGTGTGAAGGAAAGTGTTTGGGGTAGAGATGGGCCATCCGTGGACCGAATGCGTCATGTGAGGTGTCATCTTGGAGCAACGACCGCCAATGCCAAGCTTTACGCTTCAACGCCCTGGTGAAATAGCTCAGAAGCTCTGATTTTCTAGATATTTTATGGAATTGTCACTAATTCATCAAAATGCAGTGCCGCTCGTCAGCGCCCGTTGTTACGGCTCAACGCCCTGTCCGTATGCCTTGACGCCCGTCTCAAAACATTAACACCTGTCTCAACGCCATATGCATATATCAGTCAATCAGCAGGCTGGGGAAGTAGCCAATCAGTGTAGCCATAAGGGCATTCACGGCGTACACACCGTAAAAGCATGTAACAAAATGTAGCACTATATATGACTCTTCATGTTCATCATAATCAACGTTGGTCGGGATGGCCGAGTGGTCTAAGGCGCCAGTGTACATATTTGGGATGTGGGTTCGAATCCCACTTCTGACACACACCTGTTTCGTTATTCTTCGCCATGTTGCAAAACCATTGTACAAATATAGCACAATATATGAATCATTATGACCACGATAACCAGCTTTGGTCAGGATGGCTGAGTGGTCTAAGGTCCCAATTGTCTTCCCCGGGGTATGGGTATACTGGTCTGCAGATGCGGGGTGGGTTCGAATCCCACTCCTGACTCGCACCATTTACTGGTCACACGGAATCATAGAAAGGAAAATGTTGTTGAGATAGTATAGTTTTCTCAATTTCGGGTAAATAAAAGTAGAACGAAATTAACCCAGTTTAGTGTTACAGAAATCAGAAACTATCAGGGTTAATTTTTCGGGGAATTTTCTGGGAAACCCCTGTTCTATTTATAGATCACTTGGGAGTAGTAGAGAAAGGGGAGGTTCGGGGGTGCAAACAAGCGCGTTTGGAGAGGTGGCCATGTTCGCTCTAGCTACCTGGTAGAGTTACCTCAGCGTATCCCGAAGTGACGTCACAGAGGTCTTATGCAAATTTTTAGGTCAACTTGGGGTCGCGGTGGACCAACGCCTCAATACCTATGTTAATGACTTAACGCTTTATCTTAACGTCATAACGCCCTAGCAAAACGCCCTGACGCCATGATGTAGAAAGATGACAGAACAACAAGAATGACAGGTCAATCATGTTATTAGTCCCTCCAGTACATCATACCCACGCTGGGGGAGCCGAGTTGGATATGTTTAAAATTCAAGTAGGCTCTTATCCAATTAGAAATCGTTATTTGAGAAAGTTTAATCTTCGGTCATAATCGCTTTTGGCCTAAGCGTCGTCAGGCAGGCAAGGATACTGTAACGGCAGCATGTCCTGAAACACTTGCTTGCACATTTGGGGCGTAGAAAGTAGGGTGGTCAATCTTGAGGTGCACAGGGATATATTTGAGAGATTGAGGTTCTATATCTCATCCAAAGATGAAGTGTAGGGTGTCATCTTGAAGCTCTCGTGGTGTAGACCACGACTTGAGTGATTCCCATGTCATCTGCGACGTCATTGGTGACATCAACAGTACGGTACGAGGGGTGGCGAAATTTTGATTAGTGGACCAATACACATGGACTGATAATCCCTATATGTACAGACACCACCACCCCCAAGCGTTGACGCCCGTCATCGCTCGGTGGTGGTGGTAGCTCTCCTAGGGCAGAGCTCTTGGATCGGAGCGCTCGGGGCTGTTGGAGACTGAGCTTGGAGCTCTTGGAGTGCAGAGCTCAGAAGTGACGTCATCGTAGGCATGCGCACACCAGGGTAGCTAACTGCAGAGATAATCTAGGCAGTGCGTTGTTTACAGATTTCACAATTTTCCTGAATGTTTACATGCGCCGATACACTGTACGTAAACTGAGTGTGTGGTGAATAAAACATTATTTATTCATTAAAAGGTTATGGCAGCTGATAAAGTGAACTAATTAGACTGTGATGTATTAACCTCACAAAATATAAGAGATATGTTGCTGTTTATTGTATCTCGGTAAAAAATTGCGTTAAACTGATGAAAATGTCCAAACATAATTCTCAATTTGGTGACCATTTTGAATTCATCAGAGCTGGACTATATTGTCACGGTACATATACTGAACATCAGTATCATGTGCCTTTTATGTAAATGTTTTCACCATATGAAATAGAAATGCGTACAAAGGGTAGGTGATTAGTTTAACCCTATCTGGCCTGGGCTTTTTGGGACCTGTTGTGGCTTTAAGGGAGGGGAGGGGGGAGGCGGGGGTTGGGCGAAATGGCTCCCCTCTAATTATTTTTCTTACCTCTTGAGCTAGAGGGCTGAAACTTACCACACTATACCCTTGCGTCAACCTCTACCAGAAAATGTGAGCAAAATCGAAGATGGCCGTTTTGATGACGTCACAGTGACGTCATTTTCAAAAACGGCATTTTTTGGTCGATTTTTCAGTCAGATTTTCTGAATTTTTTATTTATGCAATTTCTCCTAAATATCTGCATGATAAATTAGTAAATATTAATGACATGTGAAATAAAATAGATTTTGCCCCCTTTTCGTCGAGAAAAAGCAGAAATTTTGAAGAAATATGAAAACACATCCCTTTTCTGGGACTCCACGTGGCAGCCATCTTGAATTTTCCCATGATCCTCTGCTCGGGGGGTTATGCAAATAGGCTCAAAATGATCCCAATATAATAAACTATAAAGTCACTGAGTTTCAGCTCTCCATTTTTTGTCGTTCCGGAGATAGCGCCAGGCCAGGTAGGTCCAGGTCAACAAATTTTAATCCCTCCCCCCCTTTCCAAATTACAACATAAAACCCATCCCATGCAGAGTTCAGCTTGCAGCCGCAGATTTTCTGGGTCCTGGAACGATCGCAAATCAGCATGCAAAAGATAATACTTTTGTCACAAATGTAAATAACTTTCGATTATTTTACGGTAAGCCACTCGACTAGAAGGCGTGATTAAATGATGATATCTCAGGAAAATGGGTTATAGTTTATTACTATTCGCTGCCGTTTTATTTCGTGTGCAGTTCGGATATTGGACAATGTCATTCGAAGTTCTATGCGTGGGATGTATTGTGTAGTCCTCAAGGCTGTAGCCGATTACACAGCCAGGCGAGACTACAGCCAGTTATCGACGAAGACATATATTGTGCCTTAGAATGGGCGCTGAGAAAGCATATTCGCCGCGCACAAACTCGCCTGAGCAAGAGGCTATTTTGTATTACAGGTACATATTAGCTGTGAATGACCAAATGTCTTTTTAATGAATCCATTCTGGAGAATTTTTTTTTAGGCAGACAACGCATTGTGGAGAGCAACTGTCGCCTTGGGCCTCGCACAGGCCCACAAAACAAGAGTTTTTGGGGGTGCGGACGGTGGTATTACGGTGAAGCGTCGAAATATGGGGTCTATATATATAACCCCATGCTTTATATAAAACCACAACAAGGCGTGAAACGCACTTTGGGTGAATCGAGAAATAAACGGTTTATCGCCAAACAAAATACATCAGCATATTCTACAAGTATCACTTTATATATTCTCGTTGTCAAATTAGTAAATTTGTGCAATTTTTTACCTTTGCCGGGCGATTCAAAATCCAACGTAGCTGTCCATCCATTTAGGAACAACGCGATTATGGCGGGCTTCGTTCTCAATTCTGATTGGTCAGTCGCGACAGCCTCCGGCAAGAGAGGTCACACACCGATCAGTTAAGAAAAAAATTGCACAAATTTACTAATTTGACGACGGAAATATATAAAGTGATACTTGCTACTGATGTATTTTGTTTGGCAATAAACCGTTTATTTCTCGATTCACCCAAAGTGCGTTTCACGGCGCCTTGTTGTGGTTTGATATAAAGCATGGGGTTAGATATAGAGACCCCATATTTCGACACTTCACCGTAATACCACCGTTCACCCCCCGCAAAAGTCCTGTTTTGCGGGCCTGCGGGCCTCGCTAGGGTCTTCTAGACTTTCCTCTTCGGGCCCCTCTAATTCCGACAGCTCGTCGACGCGGGATTGGACGGACATGCCCAGGTCTCCTGTTCCCGATAAGTCGGACAACTCGGATCTGCAAAGAGATGAATATAAAATGATATTTAGCATAGCTACGTATTAATTATAGTATATTTGCGATATACTGAAATAATTGTATTAATAACGCTGTTGAACTACACAATTGATGTGTGTCATATATTCAAATATTTTAACAGAAATTTAAAAACGCCACGAGCAAAAATGAAAGACTAAGCACATTCAAGCTGAAATTTACACACCGGGATGGAATAGCCACACACCGGGATGGAATATCAATATTGTCTATCGCTCCATGTCACAGTAACTGAGTTAATTGTGGAACTTGAGTTTATAATCGCTGCCGAACCGAGTACCCCAGAGATCTACTTGGTCAAAAAACCTCTCATTGTTTATCAAACTCGAATTTGACCAGCTGTAGGCCCTACGTCCATTTACTTGTCTGACAGCGAATTTTACTCCCAAGTAGTGCATTTGTGTAGGCGAAGCATCCACCAGGATGCGATGGCACACAGATTGGCCTACACCAGACGATTGGTCATTAAATTGGCCACCTGATAGGATAGGTTACAAAAGTACTCACTTGTTTTGGCTCGGCATTTCTCCCATGATCTTTGCTACAGCAGCGATTTCGGCGCTGTTCGCCGCCATTTTTTCTCCGAGATGGAAGAATCACCACACGTGGATGGAACATCCACCCGTAGCTGGAATATACCACACCGAGGTGGTCTTTTGATTCTCCACCCTGGTACATGGAAATAGATGTTTCTGTGATGGGGACTGTTTTCCCTCGGATGGGATTCTTGGTGGTAGAGGACATCACGGAAGGTCCTTTAGTTTCAAAGCGGGTTGACGTACCAGTTGTTATTGGGAGTAACATTCTCCGAGTTATACAAGAACAGCTTTGCGAAGATAAGGGATTCGGGTTCCTCAATCAACTTTCCCAGACATCTGAAGGCGAAGAATGGGCACCAGTCTTGGCCTTGTATTCCAGGTCTGTAACGGCGCTGGAGTACAGTCCATCAGAGAATCTTCAAGGTACAGTTCGGATAGCCGAGAGGAATGTTATTCGGATACCAGCCATGTGTCGGCGTATTATTGCTTGTACCACTCGTCAGGATTTGATGCGAGAGAAATCTACTGCATTGGTTAGTGGTTTCCCGATTGAACAAGGAAAAACTCCCAGAAATGTGATGATGAAGCCATGCATGGTGACTGTGAAGCGAGGCCGTATACCCGTGGAAGTTGTCAACTTCGGTAAGGAGGACATTTACTTGTCCCCAAGGTCCCAGGTAGCCAAGTTGTCGCCGGGAACAGTGTTAAGAACCATCCGAGAAAATCCTATGCTGAGCTGTGAAGAGATTGTCGTTGAGGCGGTGAAGACTGAAGATTCCACCAGGCCAGACGATGTCACTGATAAATCCTGTGATTCCGACGACCTATATTCTAAACTGGACGTGGGACCCTTGTCGCCTGACCTGGAGTGTAAAGTGAGAGCATTACGGAACAAATACGATAGCTTGTTCAGCTGTGGCGATCATGATCTCGGATACTGTGATACAGTCAAACATAAGATTGTTACTACTGATGAAATCCCCGTAAAACTTCCTTACAGTCGTGTCAACCCTCATTTCTGGCCACAAGTAGAAGAGTATCTGGAGACTCAGTTGTCGACTGGTGTTCTACGTTCGAGCAAGTGTTCATACGCCTCTGCCATGGTTCATGTTAGGAAACCTAATGGCCAAGTGAGAGTTTGTGGAGACTTCCGGTTGCTTAACGCTAAAACGAACAAGGATGCCCATCCCCTACCTCGGGTGGAGGAGGCACTTGAAGCGCTCTCTGGAGCAAAGTATTTTGCATCCTTCGATCTCTCCCATGGTTTCCTACAATGTGCTATCGATGAGGATGATATACCAAAAACAGCTTTCCGTGTGGGTTGCCGCGGCCTATACGAGTATACCCGCATGCCGATGGGCCTCTGCAATGCCCCGGCCACATTCTCGCGCCTGATGCCGGCCTGTTTGGGAGATCAAAACTTTCTTTCCCTGTTGGTCTACTTGGATGACATCTTGGTCTTTGGTAGCACCTTTGATGAGATGATGGCACGCATAGAGATGGTGTTTTCAAGACTCCAGAACTTTGGTCTTAAACTAAAGCCCGAAAAATGTCACTTATTCAAAAGGAAGGTTGCCTATTTAGGCCACGTAGTATCTGAAGATGGTATAACCACCGACCCGAGGAAGATCTCTGCTGTCTCTGAATGGAAGACTCCCTCCAGCGTTAAGGAGTTGAGATCTTTCCTTGGGCTGGCGAGTTATTACCGCCGTTTTGTGAAGAATTTCGCCAAGATTGCGGCGCCCCTGCATAGGCTCACAGGATCTTCGATGAAGAAGGGTCGCGGCAGAAGATTGCAGAGGATGCTCGACCATTCAGTGATAAGTGGGATCCTCAGTGTGAAGATGCTTTTCAGACGTTGAAGAACAGTTTGACTTCCGCACCTCTGCTGAGCTACCCGGACTTCACAAAACCTTTCATAGTGGAAACCGATGCCAGTTTCCTTGGACTGGGAGCAGTGTTGTCCCAGCAACAGGAGGACCATGTGGTGGTTATTGCTTATGCTAGTCGAGGACTGAAGCCTCCGGAGAGGAATGATGCGAACTATAGTTCCATGAAGTTGGAACTCTTAGCCCTGAAATGGTCCATAACAGAGAAATTTAGGGATTATCTGTTGGGTGCACAGTTCACGGTGTACACTGACAATAATCCGCTGGCCCATTTGAACAAAGCTAAACTGTCAGCTGTAGAGATGCGCTGGGTTGCGCAACTGGCTCCTTTTGACTTCTGCATAAGATATCGCTCTGGTCGCGCGAATGCGAACGCTGATGCCTTGAGTCGTAAGGCCTTGCATGAACCTGATGACCATATGAGAGTTGAGATGACCCAGAATTACTGTGTGACCAAAGAATGATGTTGGACCTTTCGTGTGAACAGGTGGTGCTGGAGAAATCTGTTAACAGTTTAGTCCTAACCAACACAGTACCAGCTTTACTGTTTCAACGTATTAACTCCCTGTTGGCTTGCTCAGATGATCTACGAGCCCGTACAGTACATACAGAACCTTCATTATCTACTGGTTTTCCCTCTTTCTCTAGGGCGGAATTGTCAAGACTCCAAGTCCAGGACCCAATCATTGGTAGACTAGAGCACTTCAAGGAAACCAAACACAGACCAGTTGGTCGCAGTTTGGCAAAAGAGTTGCCAGCCACTCGAAAACTGCTACAACAGTGGGACAAGCTTGAAAAGCAAGATGGAGTCTGGTACCGAAGGATCACCATTGCTTCTGGAGAGGTGATGCAAATGCTACAGCCCGTAGCTCTGCAGCCCAGAGTATTGGAAGCTGTACACGATGATATGGGTCACCAGGGGGCGGAACGAATCCTGTCACTTCTTAGACCCAGATGGTATTGGCCAGGTATGGCAGCAGGCGTTGAGCAGTACCGCAGGAATGTCTGAGATGCGCTGTCTCGAAGCCCGGAAAGCATGTGCAGCCGGAGATGGGAAACCTTTTGGCGTCAAGACCGCTAGAAGTAGTGGCGATTGATTTTACTCAACTTGAAAAATCTAGGAGCGGCCATGAAGACGTCCTTGTGATAACAGATGTGTTCACTAAGTGCACTCAAGCTCTGCCCACCCGAGACCAGACAGCCAAGACAGTGGCTAAAGTCCTCATTAAAGAGTGGTTTGTTCGCTTTGGAGTGCCAAGAAGAATTCATAGTGATCAGGGCAGAAATTTTGAGTCCGATCTCATTGCGGAATTGTGCAGGCTGTATGGAATTACTAAGAGCCGTACTACACCTTACCACCCGGAGGGTAACGGACAGTGTGAACGGTTCAACCGTACCCTTCACAATTTGCTTCGTACCCTCCCGGTTCAGCATAAACCTACTTGACCAGAGTACTTACCTCAACTTGTATGGGCCTACAATTGCACTCCCCATTCCTCTACTGGATATTCACCTCATTATCTTTTCTATGGACGGGAACCCCTCCTTCCCGTGGACCTGATGCTTGGCAGCAAGCCTGAAGAAAGTGCTAAGACAACTGGTTTTGTTAGCGACTGGCTTGTGGAGCATCATGAACGCCTCGCTGATGCATTTAGACAGGCCAACGTGAAGTTGGAGCGTGAAGCTCTGAGACGTAGGAAACGTGTGAACAGAAAGGCCACCCAGTCAGCATTGCCTGTGGGAGGAAGAGTTTTTCTGCGTAATCATCCGCGGGGACGTAATAAGTTCCAGGACTACTATGGTAGTATTCCATACAAAGTTGTTGGACAACCTGATCGGAATGCACCAGTGTACAAGGTGAGTCCCTTGCAAGGAGGGGGGCCCGACAAAGTAGTGCATCGTAAGGAGTTACTGGATGCCAAATATTTAGCATTGAAGGACTCCCCGACTCGACCTTCAGTACAACCAGATACTTCGGTGGATTTGGAGACAGAAGAGTCTTCGGATGAAGATGACCGTTGGATAGCTTTCCCCATTGTTGAGGGTTCTCACAATGGAGGTGACGCCACATCCGGCGAGCTAGATGTCTCATCAGACGGAATCGTGTACAACTCAGGCGTGGAGATGCCTTTGGAAGTTAAAGAACATGAGGATCCTGGCGTCGAGCAGGACCATGTTTTACAGGATCTCGCGGACCTAGGCGAGGAACATGAGGATCCATGCGTCGAGCAGGACCATGTTCCACAGGATCATGCGGACTTAGGTGAGGAACTTGTCGATTCCAGTGTCAAGCAGGACCATCTTCAACAGGATCATGCGGACTTCGGCAAGGAACTTGACGATTCTTGTGTCGAGCAGGACCATCTTCAACAGGATCACATGGACTTGTGCGTGGAACTGCCTGTGCCAGAACCCTGTTTGAGGAAATCAACC
>JAVTVY010046224.1:0-20340 GCA_036873755.1 Hanleya hanleyi | reverse complement strand
CGTATCGGAAGGCGTATTGGTTTCCCTTCCATGAACTAAAAGTTATCATTTTGTATGTTTTAAATAGAGCTAGAAAGTCAAATGGATGCAGGTATGAGGTGCGACGTTTTTTTCAATATCAATGCGTGCTTATAATTGCGAAAAAATCGTGAAAATAGAATCATAAATCTGCATACATTATGATAAGTTTTATTTCCGGAAAAATATCCGGCGATCTAGGACCTCGGAGCTTCCGGGGCCTAGGCGGGGCCTTTGCTGGATCCGTCCTTGTTAGCCATTATTAAAAATAGTATGCTAACATTAATGACATTGTAAACACAATATCAAGTCAGCCAGTTATCACCGGATAAAATATTGGCCCGTAGTATAAACATTTATAGGCTGATAATAAAAACGTATGAACCAGCTTCTGATCCTAATTTCAACATCAAAAGGGCATTATAATCATACACTCTAATGTAGACTATTTGCACCAGAAGATAGCTCAGGGGTTGAAATATCCAAAATAATTTACCTGGCACACGAGACAGATGATCAAAAAGTTTAGCTGTCATCTTTAAGAATTACCCGAATAGGCAATTGTTGAAATTGTCAAGTACATGTAATTCAAACTCAATGTTGCAAGCTACCAATAAATTAATGGCAACCTGTTTCCATGCACTAATTAGCAGCTGTTTTGAATGAATTTTGTCTAACATATATTTTGAACACCAAAAAAAAAATAGATCTGTCACTGAAGACATTTCTCTACCTGTGTCTTTCAAAAATTACCTGTCAGGGACAGGTAGACAGGTGTAAATTTCGATCCCTGTACCCGCAAGTGCTAGTTCTGTCAGTTGATTGGTTAACTGAACCAAACTCGAGAAACAGGAAGTCATGGAAGCGGTAATCACAGAATATGATTGGACGATTGGCAATCTCCATTGCAAATGTTCTGAAATTCAAAGGGTTTACCTGGACATTTTTGGTGAATCGAGTTCTTGAGTCAGTGCCTCTATTATACTATCTCGTACATTTCATCCTCTGCACATGTTTTGATTTAGCATGTCAGTATCCCAAGCCTGCAGTTTTTGCTTCGCCTTCCAATGTTGATTTCAGCCCAACATCAAAGTAGTTTGCGCTTTGGCCAGCCATGCATGAAATACAAACCAGTCACATTTCACATGTTTCATGCCTCTTGATGGATTGGTGTAATCAGCTAGCTTAGCGTGTTCACCATCTTCACCATGTTCAATGATTGGTTTGATTTAGAGGAAACCCCTTGATCTATTTGTATCCAGAACTGCTTTGGGCAAATAACCAAACCAGTCTATCGAGCCTGAAATATTCTGGCCTGTTCATGTATTTACCTTTTTATTTTCAACAGGTTTGGCCAATATTTAGGAAGGATACTCACCTTTCACTTTTTGGGCAGCGTCTGATGCTGTTGTACCACGAGTCAGCCGTGAGGGAACTACAAATACACACAGGTAACCGTATTATTGTGATAATTTGCCCATATGGTTTGCTGTCGATCAAACATACATGCTGTGACATTTAACTGTGCCTATTGGAAAACTAAGATCAAGATACATTTCATTGATATGATATACATGACAAAATAGGACTGACGACATGCTCAGATTTCCTATTGGTTGTCATGTCTCAATGATTCCAGGCATCCTGTCTATGTTGCATTGAGTCCGGCAGATTTCTTTTAAATGCGTAATGTCATGAATGATTTGTTACATATTTCCAACTATAAAACGTGGCAAAATTTGTACGAAGAGGCACATTAGCCCTATCTCGAAGGATATCAGGTACATCCTCTTAATGTCTGCCTGTTGCTAGCTCAAATACAGAGCACCACCAAGATTGCAGCACAGGTGCCTGAAATCATTGGAGCATGAAAACCAGTTACCAGTGGTATTCCAGTATATCAGGAATTTGTCAGTCTCATTTTCTCATCTACATCATGCCAGTAAATTTGCATGTATATCATGTCATCACATTGGGAAGATGCACCACAATGAGGTCATTCAAGCGTTCATGATTTAATTCAAAGACCCACACAAACGGTTAACACCATCTACAGTGTATTCGGGTGTGGGGAAGCTTTCCTCGTTTATCAGTGCTGATATATGGAGCTATACTTTTTGCAAAACATTCTTTCAGCCATGGAAATATTGTTCCTAAAGGTGACAGAGATCAAGGACATGTTTCCATAGCCCATGTGTTTGAGCGGCCGGTGACTTGTAATGTACATTTTACCCAACAAAAGAGCAGACAGTCAAAGGGAGGTAATCGTGCAAGAATAACTCACATCAGGGGGGACAATTTGAATCTTCAATTGCAACATGTACAAAGAGCTTTCAATCAAAGTTACATGCTCAGATATTGATTAAAAAAATCATGTTTAGATGAAATAGTGTGAGTATAGTAATACCATTCAGGCATACAAAACAGTTATTCTTTTATGAAACAGCACAATTGGTGGAGTACATATATAGAACAAACCACTGACAAACTGGGAGATATTTCAGATAAGCACCCTGACAGCTATCAGTGTAATAAGATTTTTTTTATAATTCTCCCAGTATTTTTAGATTGAATTTTGCCTGCATTGGATCCAGTACTGAGTACAGTGCACAATAATGAATCATCAATCCATGCACCAATGAACTACACATTTGACAAGACAAAAAACTACTTTGATGTTTTCTTTCTGGCCAACATTCCGTGAAAAAATGGTAATATCAAAACATTTCACTAAGATTTGCGTGGTGCAGTAGGCTAGAATTCAATCTACTGATATCTGCTATACAATCAATACAAGGCACAGAAATTAACATTCATATGAACTGGAAGTTCAATGACAATGGCCATGAAGGCTGTATTTACATTGATATTAATGCTTAAGAGGCATTTCCACTGTGACAGACGGGACAAAAGATACCATACACAGAGTGATCATATAAACTTTTATTATAAACTGCTGCAAATAAAATTGAAATAAAAGTGCCATTACTAAGTCAAGTGATTGTACTTCAAACCCAAGCAAAAATATTAATTCAACTCTTACTAATTAAATCTCAGCAATTAAAACTCCAAAATGTGACAGACGGGACATGCATGGACCACGCATATTCAGCATGAAAATCTATCTCATTGCAAATTCAGTTTGAACTGTAAAGTCAAATAAAACTTAAGCACAATACACAGTAAGTCAGAAACAAGTTTCAAAGTTTTTCCATCAGTTCCATTTTTTCTGGAAATTAATTATTAACCTGTTTGACAGACGGGACAAATTTTGTGACAGACGGGACATCATCTATTATCAAAATATCGGTGTCCTTGTGAACAGAGTTTTGAGAAGAATGAGGATTCTTGAATGTTGTTAAAGATGATAAAACCCTCTTGAGTAAAACATTGTGAGTAATTTGACATAACAGAATTATTGTTTTCATAGCTGTACCACACGGCACCATGTTCAGACTCAAATTTGTCAACCTTGCCCCCTTCTGTTACCTGTAAGCATCTTATTTGGAACCGCATGATTCTTTATTATGTGAAAAAGAAACTATGATTTGCACAACTGTTGTTTGATTTACCAATTTGGTCCGGCACAATTTCAGTTGGTTTGGTTGCGTTTTGTAGCAGTGTATCATACATCTATAGCCATCTGAAATTCAATCTGTTCACTGGTACTAAATTTAATACTGTTTGTGGTAAAAATACATGCAAGCAGCTTTTCATTCAAAATATGCATGCATGATGCATTAGAAATACCAGATATTAATCCAATTTTAATTCATCATCCACATTCAGTTCAAATATGAGATATACAACTCGAGCTGTCTTTGAAGAAAGTTTTCTATTTTCAAGTCTGCTAAATTTTTGTGGGCCAGGCTCATGTACTGAGCTCAGTTGCTTCATCTTTTCTATTTTCAAACATTGTAACAATTTTGCTTTAGTTTTATTCAAGGAATCGTCTTCAAATTACTACTTTGTAACTGTTCTGTCTGTCACAGATTTGTCCCGTCTGTCACACACTTTATGACAGACGGGACACACTTAATGAAGGTATAGATTTTAAAGTAATTAACCAGAGAAAAAAATCACTTGACTAAATGTTCACAAGTATCATAGGAAATAATGTTTACAGTTAATTACATAATAGCCAAGAAGAATTTTATGAAAGCAAAGAAATGCATTTTTTCTGTGACAGACGGGACATTCCAATCGGTCATTTTTTTAATAAAGCAAAAAATATGCAAGATATAATGAAAATTTCTTCGGTTAGGAAAAATATACCCAATACTTTGATACAAAATGATTGAAATAGCTTCATCGCAGAAATTGCTGAGAAATATGGATAGTTTGAAATTCTGTCATCTTCTGACCTAAAACAATAAATAAATCATTGATCTTTAACCCCTAATTTGTTGCAAATGTACTAACTGAATTAAAAAAAAATTCTCTGAAACTTGTGTTCATGTGGTTCTTAAAATATCTTACTTAAGTGACAAAACAGAGAATAAAATTTTGATGTTGGTGCAACGTTTAGGTGGAAATGACCAGGAATATGCTATTGAACATGTTGAAAATGGATAATTAAGGCACCGCACCTCTCCATTTCACATTCATCAAAAGACATGCATCTGTATTAATTAACCATCAAGTGTTTTGTTGGTTTATCTGTTTATGTTGTGGTAATTCCCCTAATATGTCTAGTTAAGTGAAAGTTCCACCAAAAAACTCAGGGGGTGATCAAATTTATTAGATCATAATGTTGACAAAATCCTGCAGAGAACCCACTGTATTATCATTGTTATTTTAATGATTTTAAAGGGTTGTCAAAGTTATTAGAACAGTTGATTGAATTTTGTCCACAAAATTCTAATGGCATAAATGGGGTGATTGAATTCTAATGGGATGATTGAATTCTAATGGGATGATTGAATTCGAATGAGATGATTGCATTCTAATAGGGTGAATGAATTCTAATGGGTGATTGAATTCTGATGAGATGATTGCATTCTAATACGGTGATTGAATTCTAATGGGATGATTGAATTCTAATGGAATGATTGAATTCCATTGAGATGATTGCATTCCAATATGGTGAAGCGATTCTAATGGTTGATTGAATTTTAATGGGATGATTGCATTCTAATAGGATGAATGAATTCTAATGGGGTGATTGAATTCTAATGGGTGATTGAATTCAAATGGGATGGTTGAATTCCAATGGCATGAATTGATGAATGAATGAATTCTAATAGGGTGATTGAATTGTGATGGCATGATTGAATTCTAAAGGGATGATTGGATTCTAATGGGATGATTGAATTCTGATAGGGTGATTGAATTCTAATGGGGTGATTGAATTATTAGAGAAATTAGCACTTAAAAGATAACTCTGATGATTTTTTTTCTGGGTTGGCACAGGGAGTTGAACAAAGCCAGATGTCCAAAATATGAAAATGCTGTCATAGCTAGCGCTCCTCTCCCATGCGGCCTGAATAATCTAACTGCCTGATTTAGCTGTAGGCAACTCAGTTATTCAACCCTATGGCAAGGGAACATTCTGATAAAGATACAGAATGCAGTACACCCGATCTCAGTATAAAGGGTGGCAAATATGTATTAAATTAGGTTTCCTTTTGATGCCTTTGCAAGATATAAATTTCACATCAGATAATAATATTGTATACACTGATATGGATGTTAATGGTTCAGTGGCATTATGCTATTGAGACAATTTGAACAATATCGACATGCACGCCCATGTTTTGTATATATTTTTGTTTGTCAAGCTATCTTAATTTTATTATAGATTATGGAGGGGCTGGAACATTGCTCTTACAAACATCACAGACGATTCATTATGCAACAACATCTTCACCAGCCAAGACCACTATACTATGAGCCACCGTACACAGTCTTGGCTGAAATGGCAAGTGTAGGTGTCACAATGTTGAGCTGTATTAGATTGGATATATGAGACATTGCTGTTCCGCTGACAAAACCTAGCCTACAACTAACCTGTACCCCAAAACCTAGAGGCAACCCTAGAGGCAGTCGAGTCCATTGCACCAGCTAGAAACAATCAGAATGCCAAGGCAACGAACAAAAGTTCATGGTACTGAACTTGGTTAGGTAAGAGGGTGGAGGGAGGTATGCAACTGTAAATGTACTGTACCATGTGTATATGCATTTAATTTATTGATACAACCAAAGTTTTACACATCCAATAGATATTGCCTACAGCTGTATCATAAATGATCATGGTATATTATGGAGTCTCTGTAGTATAGGGTATTACATATCTCGACTCAGCTGTGGGTCGTGAGAAGATGTCGGTCCAAGTGCGGCCAGTGACCAAATCTGTTATCATGAATCATTAATATTTGCAAACTTAGCAAAACAGAAATACAAATTCACCACAGACATAAAAGATATATTCTGGTATGAAATATATCATTGAGGATCAGTCAATCAACATTGTTCCCCACTACTTGGTCACAGTTTTGAGCAAGTGACGGGGCTCATATGGCAATTAGTTTAAAGTCTCGTGTGAATTTAGTACAGTCATTTATAAAAATCGTCCTTGTCCTATGGTAAATCCCACTATAACATGTGGAATAACAATTGTTCTCATGACTGCCACTAGTATTAGTCCACAAAGATTGAACTCAAATATTGGAAAGGAGTTAAGAAAGTATTTAATGCTACAACGAAGACTATGTTAGATATGAAATGAATTTAGGAAGAACATGTACTTATAAAGGAATTTTACTGTATCAGTAATTGTCTCTGTCTAGCAATTTTGTGTGAAATGAGCCTACCTGACATGTGGATTATGTGTGTCAATTGGTAATTGATTATGCAGCTGCATTTCATATCAAGTATACAGGACAGGATGTGAATGAATGGGCTACACTAGCATGACTAGCCTTGCATTTGGGAATTAAATAGAAAGAATCCAGGGCATTTCCCCCACTCTACGAATACACATGTTTGTCATGTTCCAAAATTCAATGACATGTCCCATAGTAAAATTTAGGTCAAGGTCAAAAGTCAAAGGTCAAAATCACTGTGAACCATCATAGAAATCGAGTTTTGTCCAGAAATACGTTAAGGGGAGACAGTGTGTCATGTACCAACATTTAGGTCAAGGTGAAGGTGAAGGTTACTTTGACCCCAATATTAGGAAATCATTAAAAATCTACTTTTCTTTCTTGTTAGTGGGGGAATGGTGTGTCATGTACAACAATTTATGTCGAAGGTCAAATTTCAAGGTCACAATGACCCCCAAATCTGGATACTGTTAAAAATCACGATTTTTTCAGTGTCCGGAGAGACGATGTGTCATGTACCAAAAATTTTCTCCAAGGTCAAGATCACTGTGACCTAAGAACGAGTAATTCATTAAAAATCGAATATTATATGTTGTGCTAGAGGATGCATGTGCGAGCGTATATTGAAGCCAGTTCTCGCTCTTGTTCTGAACAGCATTTCAATATAATTGAGCAGTGTTGCCAGGCTAGACATGGGATACAATATAACTGACACTATATCATGTTTGCCTGGGGATTGTGATAATCTTGTTTGTACATGGCATTGTTTTTAACAATCATTGATATATGTATATATATATTTATGTTTCTATATGTATTCATGTATGGAAAATAAAGTAAAGAAAGTAAAATAAAGTAAATAAAGACTAACCCAGTCCGGACCAAACAATACATATTACAATATCTCACATTTAAATGCATCTGTTTCTTTTGTTCAGGCTCTGCCAACATCATTGTGGCATATGAACAACGTTGTTTCATTTTCAGAAGACCCTCAACGAAGAATGGCCAGACAAAGTCATGTGGATATGCATGTACAATATCTGATTATTCCTCAAGAGAATCCACACACACAGACGTATATATAAGCTTATATTGATATCCTGATACACTGAATTTTTGACCGGATCGAACAACTCTCCATTGACTTGTAGAGAATCAACACATTGAGTAATAGATGTTTATTGTCCCCCGCCGCAATGCGGCTGGGGAACTTTAAAATGGGTCTTGCTGTTTTGGATGTCTATTCAAATTCTTCGCAAGCGATACCTTTCAAATGCTTTGTCGGATTCCTCAGAAATTGGGCATATATACATTCCTTGCGACAAGACGTCGGTTGGTATTGCGTTTCAGCAAGATCTGCCCTAAGGTGGCGCAACTGGATCTTGTTCCAATCTTCTGTGGGTGTCCGTTCAAATTCTTCGCAAGCAATAACTTCCAAATGCTTTGTCGGATTCCTCCGAAATTTGGCATATAAATCCTTGCGACAGGACGTCAGTTGATATTGCGTTTCAGCAAGATCTGCCTGAAGGTAGCACCACTGGGCCTTGTTCCAATCTTCTGTGGAGGTCCGTTCGTATCCGTTCAAATTCTCCACAAGGGATAACTTGCAAACGCTTTGTCGAATAGTATTGCGTTTCAGCAGGTGGCGCCACTACGGTTCGTTCCATTTTTCTTTGGATATTCACGTGAATTCTCGGAAGCAATAACTTGCTTCGCCTGGTTCTTCTGAAGTTTGACATATGCATTCCCTGCGACAAGATGTTGAGTGGTATTGCATTTTGGCAAGATCTGCCTGTATGTTGTGCCACTAGGGTTCATTCCATTCTTCCATGCTGCAAGCGACAACTTTGAAATGCTGTGTCGGACTCCTCCGAAATACCCTACCTTTCTGGGTAATAACTTGAGAAACACTCATCGAATTCTTCTCAAATTCGGTATGCGTATATCATGCCATATGAGATGTCGCTTGGAACTGAGTTTCGCCCACTTGTGTGTACAGATGGTGTCATCTGGTGGCAACTTCTAAATTGGGTTACCGAACAATAACTTAAGAACTGCTCATAGGATTCTTCCCAAATTTGGTATACAGATATCTCGTCATGAGATGTTGCTTGAGATTGCTTTTTCACCCACTTCTGCCTACAAGTGGTGCCACCTGGTGGCAAAATCCCAAATTGGTTTCCGGGTAATAACTTGAGAACTGTTTATCAGAGTCTTCTTTAATTTGGTATGAATATACCATGACATAAGATGTGGCTTGAGATTGCGTTTCACCCACTTGCACCTACAGGTGGCGCCACCTGATGTCAAAATTTAAATTTTGTTGAGGGGCAATAGGTTGAGGACACCTTCAGATTCTCGTCAAAACTGGTTTGCAGATAATATGCCATGAGTTGTCGCTTGGAGTGGCATCTCGGTTACATAGTTTTCATGCTTTTCGTTCAGTCAGCCATTCTGAATTGATCTCAATACCTGAGGCGGAGGAAAGACCCTTCTGCTTCCTACGCCCATGAAGTAACAGTTACCTCCCTCATGTATATTCCCTGAGATAAACAACATTCAAAAGTACTGCTGCCTTTTCGACGGTGGACCTAGCATCCTCTGGTAGCTCCTTTCTATGGCTGTTGTCATATTAGGGACAAACCACAGATTTATATGACATAATCCCGGGTTAATTATGGCCATAGTAGTATGTTCACCGCAGAAAAGGTAACATTGCCCTCTTTGCACTTAAACTTGATGGATAACTCTTGATTCCCGTGGAGCGTCCGCCACCAGCTCAAGTTTATGGATTGCATCAGGATTGGCTGGGTGCCAAGTTTTGACCACTATAGGTCTGGCAACCTTTGACCTTGTATTCCTCCGCGGTGATGCGGTCATGTCTGGTGGTGATGCGGTCGCGGGGAAAAGCTTCCGCAGAGAAAAAGTAGTCCCCAGATTTCAAATACGCTGCATGGTCCGATTGGGTCGTATGAGGTATCAATGTGAAGCATTCGGGAAGGGGCATCTGATGGGCTGGGGGGTTGAAATATCGTCATTCTGCGCATGCGCGTTGGACCAAGGGTATGGAAATACACGTTTTAGGGACTGGGTGGGCCACTATTGGTCCTATGGAGTCGTATGAGGTATCAACGTGAAGCCTATGTGGGGAGCATCCGATGGAGTGGGCCTGGGGTTGGAATATCGTCATTCTGCGCATGCGCGATGGACAAAGTGTATGGAAATACACGTTTCAGGGACTAGGTGGGTTACTATTGGTCCTATGGAGTCGAGTGAGGTATCAATGTGAAGCATATGTGAGGGGGCATCCGCCTGGACTAGTGCCTCGGCCGTTGTCAACGTTCTGCGCATGCTCCACAAGCTTTGAGCTCCGAGAGCTCTGCCACATGGGGGCTACCACCACCACCGGGCGTTGATGCCCGTGAACGCCCGGTGATGGCGTTGGTGGTGGCGTTGGTGGTGGTGTTGGTGGTGTATGGTGGTGTGTGGTGGTGGTGTTGGTGGTGGTGTGTGGTGGTGGTGGTAGTGTCTGTAAATATAGGAATGAACATGTGTCCCTCATCAGTCCATATGTATTGGTCGACTGATGAACATGTCGTGTACGTGTACGTTCTGTCAGAGAACATTCTCTCGTCGCGATAGTATGCTCAGGCACATTCAACGCAAACACAACCAAGCGACACAGCCGAGTCGCGCTATAGGTCCAACAAGTGCAGTAGAGCATCTCTATACGATCACGGTGAGCAGCCCTACGGCATGTGGAAAGACGTCCTGGGTGATGAAGTTCTTAGAGGCAGGTGTGGCAACCCGAGCTCCGACACGTGCTGGTTGGTGTTATAGCCAATGGCAGCTCGCCTACGAAACTACAAGGTTACAGAATGTGAGCTTCGTCACAGGGATTCCCCACGACATAAACGAACCGTATTACTTTGACCCCGAGCAGACCAACGTGGTAGTGCTAGATGATCTGATGAGTGCGGCCAAGGATAATTCACACGTCGCCGACTTGTTTACTAAAGGGTCCCATCATCGGAATCTGTCCGTCATCTATTTGACCCAGAATCTCTTTCCTAAAGGGAAGGCGTCCAGAGATATTGCCTTGAACTGCCAATACTTTGTGTTGTTCTCCAATCCCATTGACAGAGCACAAATCCGTGTGTTTGGTAGTCGAATTTATCCTCAGAACATCGACCATTTCAGGCAGGCGTTTCAAGGGGCGACAAGTCGTCCGTACGGCTACCTGTTCGTAGATTTAAAAGCCCATACCCCCGAAGATCGTCGGCTGACGACCCACCTGTTACCCGGCGAGGAATCACCGCAACATCATATACCACTACACCATCCTCCGAGTCCACTTCTGGCAGAGCAGCAGCAGCAACCCACCCCCATACAGCGGGTCCGCTTCATACCATCAGTCCCGGAATATCACCCAACCGTGAAGGACCAACCCGAACCCGTACAAGGGAATGAACATAATGTGAACTCGAGGTTATGGAAGGATTTGTTCAAAGAAAGTATGGACGCCGAATTGGGCGAGACGTTGAGGGCCACAGAAAACAAGTTTCAACACAAAGGATATTCGAAAAAAGAAGCCGCAATTTTAGCCCATAACAGATTGGCACCCAGACTACGACGGGCTTTACGTCAGCAGTATGTCGACCTCGTGACCCATATAAAAATTGTTGGACGAGGATCCAGTCCAAATTGAAATCGAAAGAACAGCGTCGATGTTGAAAACCTCGGGCATGAACTGGAAAGCGGCGTATGTCAGAGCAATAGCACAAAAGCAACATTTGTTCGAACGCATCATTAAACGGCGTTAAAGCGTTAAGAAAGTGTGTTAAAGCGTTGAGACGAGCGTTAAGGCGTACATGTGAGATGAATTTGTCCATGAACACACCTACGTTCCTGGCGTGTTTCAATCCGACATCTGCCTGATAAATTATGCAATAGATGCACCCATGTTAAGTACGCTCAGAGCAGTGTTTCGGATATTTTCGGGTTATATCTATGATATATACATATCCCAGGCATATCCTCATCAGGGGAGGCCTTAGAAAACTCGAAATCTTACTGATTTCAAAGTAATAGTATGTAAGCATCAGCTTTACATATGATATCTGCCTCTCCGTGAGAGAAGGCGCTGTCGGGCGGCGTTAGGTCTAGCTGTAAATCAGACATATGTACCGGCTCAGTGACTCCAGAGAAAATGAAAAGCGCAAAACTGACTTATACCAGGTAGCTGAACCAGGCGCAGCTGATTGGCTCAGCTAATTAGTCCTGATTGGTTCGTTTAACGCTGCCACGATTGGATGATTTTGGCGCAAACGGGGAAAGTGCGTGTACGGCAGAATCCTCCAAGCTCACGTGTATTTCAATACATGCGCAATAAAGCCATCATATATTTATAATACATGGTAACTGTCTCCATCCTTCTCTAGAATCATATAGATTCAGATTGAATACAGAATAAAACTGAATTGGCCGCACTATGTGCTGGTAATTCAAAGCAATTACAGTAACCCGGACCTCTGACTAAATATTTTAGCCAAAGATTTGTAGACCGACCAGATATCCACCCATGCAGTAGCAGGTTACAGTAAGATCAAGTTAGCACATAGATAAGTACACACAAGTGTTATTGTTAGGACGTGATTAGTATAGTATGCTACTCCACGGGCTTCCAAAATGTGGTCTCAGGTTATTATAATCACAAGACCGTAATATAGAATTACGAATCTTAAGAGTCTATTGTTGAGGCACGTGAATCCAAGACCCGTGTTGTTAATTGCCGGCCCGGGGGTGAAAGTATCGAACACAAAGCTCACTGGGCATGGAGATTTAGGTGTAGTACCTAGTATTCACGCCATGTCAGTAGGCTACACACATATGGTGGTCAATTTGCTGGAATCAGTAATCAGTGAACAGTCATGGAGACTGATCTGAACATCTATAGTATCGATGTGCTACATCAAAATACGCCATGCCATACCGTAACTGACACTCCGAGTGTCATTGGGGCAGATATGGAATAATTCCATTATGTCATTCCATATGAAAACACTATGTGTTATCAATAATCGTATATCACGATCTCAGCAAACGTACTTCGGTATAACTCATCGGGATCAACAGAAGTTCAGCGTGTTGTTCACATGGCCGATATGCCAGTTACTATAGCTAGTTTAACTTGGAACTGAACATTGGTCTATGACCAGTGTATAACGGCATACGATAATATAATATTTAGAATATTATATATTATTCCGTAAAATGCACTATGTGCTAATTTTACATGACGATGATCAGGACTCACGACGAAGGGGTTAAAACAGTCAAGTCCATGAGGATCGCAAACCCGAAGGAATGTGATTCATGTGTGAGGACAAAATGGGTGAAACCCATGAAGCCAATGTGAGAAGAACTTGTCCATGAACACACTCACGTTCCTGGCGTGTTTCAACCCCATGGGGCCAATGTGAGAAGAATTCCCCTACCCCTTCGTCGTGAGTCCTGATCATCGTCATGTAAAATTAGCACATAGTGCATTTTACGGAATAATATATAATATTCTAAATATTATATTATCGTATGCCGTTATACACTGGTCACAGACCAATGTTCAGTTCCAAGTTAAACTAGCTATAGTAACTGGTATATCGGCATGTGAACAACACGCTGAACTTCTGTTGATTCCGATGTGTTATACCGAAGTATGTTTGCTGAGATCGTTGACTGACTGATATACGATTATTGATCCCTTTCTGGATAGTAATATTCCAGTGAGACCTGCATATGGCGTATACATATCTCGCTTAGTAGCATTTGCTAGATCCTGTGTTAAATGTGATGATTTTAATCAACGTCACAAAAACATTGTTGCAGAAACTTATAAAACAGGGCTATTCCACCAAGCGCCTCCACTCAAAGTTTCTCAAATTTGGCGATACATATCGCATGCTGATAGCAAAATACGAACGTAGCGTGCAAGATCTATGGCGCTGCGTTTCGTAACTTGTGTCTAATTCCGCTTAACCCGGAGCTAGGGGCCGTATGAACCCATGTACTTCAAGATCCTCATGGTACTCATATGAACATCCACAATCAAAGCGTGACTGAGATACATCTTTTTTAGATGACGACTCTATAACGAATATTATGGATTAAGAATACTGATCAGCGATACGGATTTGATATATTTGGAACATCATGATGTCTTGCCGGCATCATTGAAAACTGTTGACCGCTTCTCTCTTGCAGGAAACAAGCCTATGTTTATGTATACTATGATTGTCTTTTTGAATTTGGTGATAATACTGTTATGTGGAAAATGGAATAGGTCTTTGGATTATGGACGCAGATATTCTCTAATGGACGACGGCTGGATTATGAATGACGGACTAGACGCTTGTAATTCATATGGGATGGCATAATGGACTTATTCCATATCTGCCCCAATGACACTCAGAGTGTCAGTTACGGTATGGCATGGCGTATTTTGGTTCAGCACATCGAAACTATAGATGTTCAGATCAGTCTCCATGACTGTTCACTGATTAATGATTCCAGCAAATTGACCACCATATGTGTGTAGCCTACTGACATGGCGTGAATACGAGGTACTACACCTAAATTTCCATGCTCAGTGAGCTTTGTATTTCGATATTTTCACCCCCGGGCCGGCAATCAACAACACGGGTCTTGGATTCATGTACCTCAACTAAAGACTCTTAAGATTCGTAATTCTATATTACGGTCTTGTGATTATAATACCCTGAGACCACATTTTGGAAGCCCGTGGAGTAGCATACTATACTAATCACGTTCTAGCAATAACACTTGTGTGTACTTATCTATGTGCTAACTTGATCTTACTCTAACCTGCTACTGCATGGGTGGATATCTGGTCGGTCTACAAATCTTTGGCTAAAATATTTAGTCAGAGGTCCGGGTTACTGTAATTGCTTTGAATCACGAGCACATAGTGCAGCCAATTCAGTTTTATTCTGTATTCAATCTGAATCTATATGATTCTAGAGAAGGATGGAGACAGTTACCATGTATTATATATATATGATGGCTTTATTGCGCATGTATTGAAATACACATGAGCTTGGAGGATTCTGCCGTACACGCACTTTCCCCGTTTGCGCCAAAATCATCCAATCGTGGCAGCGTTAAACGAACCAATCAGGACTAATTAGCTGAGCAATCAGCTGCGCCTGGTTCAGCTACCTGGCATAAGTCAGTCACTGAGCCGGTACATATGTCTGATTTACAGCTAGACCTAACGCCGCCCGTCAGCGCATTCTCTCACGGAGATGCAGATATCATATGTAAAGCTGATGCTTACATACTTTTACTTTGAAATCAGTAAGATTTCGAGTTTTCTAAGGCCTCCCCTGATGAGGATATGCCTGGGATATGCATATATCATAGATATAACCCGAAAATATCCGAAACACTGCTCTGAGCGTACTTAACATGGGTGCATCTATTGCATTATCAGGCAGATGTCGGGTTGAAACACGCCAGGAACGTGGGTGTGTTCATGGACAGTTTCTTCTCACATGTTCATTAGTCGACCAATACATATGGACTGATGAGGGACACATGTTCATTCCTATATTTACAGACACTACCGCCACCTCCACACACCACCACCAACACCACCAACACCACCACCACACACCACAAACACCACCACCAACGCCACCACCAACGCGACCACCGGGCGTTGACGGGCGTCAACGCCCGGTGATGGTGGTAGTCCCCGTGTGGCAGAGCTCTTCGATGGGAGCTCTCGGAGCTCAAAGCTTGTGGAGCTCAGAGCTCGGAAATGACGTCATCGCAGGTATGCGCGTGTACCTATGCTGCACCCGCATCCTGGTGTACCCTATTCCCTACGGGCTATAGGGTACAAGGTGCAGCACAGGTACACGCGCATGCCTGCGATGACGTCATTTCCGAGCTCTGAGTTCCACAAGCTTTGAGCTCCGAGGGCAGAGGAGCTCTGCCACACGGGGGCTACCACCACCGCCGGGCGTTGACGCCCGTCATCGCCCGGTGATGGTGTTGGTGGTGGCGTTGATGGTGGTGTTGGTGGTGTGTGGTGGTGTGTGGTGGTGGTGTTGGTGGTGGTGTGTGATGGTGGTGGTAGTGTCTGTAAATATAGGAATGAACATGTGTCCCTCATCAGTCCATATGTGTGGGTCGACTGATGAACATGTCGTGTACGTGTACGTTCTGTCAGAGAACCTTGTCTCGTCGGGATAGTATGCTCAGGCACATTCAACGCAAACACAACCAAGAGACACAGCCGAGTCCCGCTATAGATCCAACAAGTGCAGTAGAGCATCCCTATACGGTGAGCGGCCCTACGGCATGTGGAAAGACGTCCTGGGTGATGAAGTTCTTAGAGGCAGGTGTGGCAACCCCAGCTCCGACACGTGCTGTTTGGTGTTATAGCCAATGGCAGCCCGCCTACGAAACTACAAGGTTACAGAATGTGAGCTTCGTCACAGGAATTGCCAACGACAAAAACGAACCGTATTACTTTGACCCCGAGCAGACCAACGTGGTAGTGCTAGATGATCTGATGAGTGCGGCCAAGGACAATTCACACGTCGCCGACTTGTTTACTAAAGGATCCCATCATCGGAATCTGTCCGTCATCTATTTGACCCAGAATCTCTTTCCTCAAGGGAAGGCGTCCAGAGATATTGCCTTGAACTGCCAATACTTTGTGTTGTTCTCCAATCCCATTGACAGAGCACAAATCTGTGTGTTTGGTAGTCGAATTTATCTTCAGAACATCGACCATTTCATGCAGGCGTTTCAAGGGGCGACAAGTCGTCCGTACGGCTACCTGTTCGTAGATTTAAAAGCCCATACCCCCGAAGATCGTCGGCTGACGACGCACCTGTTACCCCGCAACATCATATACCCCTACCCCATCCGCCGAGTCCACTCCTGGCAGAGCAGCAGCAGCAACCCACCCCCATACAGCGGGTCCGCTTCATACCATCAGTCCCGGAATATCACCCAACCGTAAAGGACCAACCCGAATCCGTACAAGGGAATGAACATAATGTGAACTTGAGGTTATGGAAGGATTTGTTCAAAGAAAGTATGGACGCCGAGTTGGGCGAGACGTTGAGGGCCACAGAAAACAAGTTTCAACACAAAGGATATTCGAAAAAAGAAGCCGCAATTTTAGCCCATAACAGATTGGCACCCAGACTACGACGGGCTTTACGTCAGCAGTATGTCGACCTCGTGACCCATATGAAATTGTTGGACAAGGACCCAGTCCATATGGAAATCGAAAGAACAGCGTCGATGTTGAAAACCTCGGGCATGAACTGGAAAGCGGCGTATGTCAGAGCAATAGCACATTAAACGGCGTTAAAGCGTTAAGAAAGTGTGTTAAAGCGTTGAGACGAGCGTTGAGGCGTACATATAGGGCGTTAAGGCGTAACAGTGGGCGTTCGCGGGCGTCGCTGTCTATGAAAGTAAGGGTATTCCCAAAACACGCACAGTCGACGTTCAACCGTCAACATGGCTTATACTTGTTCTGAGTGTGAACGCACGTTCACCAGACATTACGATATGATGCGACACCAGAAAAATATACATGGGACTGAAGACGCCGAGGAGTCCGTTGAATCGGATGCTGATACAGAGATCGATGAGAGTGTATCGACTGATACCGAATCCAAGATTGCTGACAGTCTATCTACTGATATGGAGAGCTTGGCCTCAGATAGTCAGCCTACATCCCAGGAAAGTGAGGCAGAACCTACCTTCTGGGATCGTATTGTGACAGCAGCTATCAGTACTCACGCTGAAGCGATCGAGGACGCGGGACAGGATAACTTACAACAGACGTACACCGAAATGCGGCCCCGCATCAGGAAAACAGCCATGGCGATCTATGAACAGTATACCTGTATACTACCGCTTGAAATGAAAGGCGACCCCACGCACAGGTCCATCATGAAGACCAAGCGTCATTTGGAAGAGGATATGGGGTTACCACCATGCGATTAGAATGCGCAAACAACTGTTTCTGGATATGCTGCCCGACGAATATCCAGGCCTGCCCGACGACGATTAGAACAAACGGATGAGAGCGAACATGGCCGAAGATGGGACTTTCTGAAGGACCGCTTCTGATTAGACAAGTGCAGCCGAGAATCCATCTAACGCACAAGAACGAATATGACAGGACCAAATGGCGGTCTCTGATTGGACAAGAGTATTTTCGAATTGTAAATCTACCCAACGCGGCTCCCCCAGCGTGGGTATGATGTAACATTGGGGAGAATAAACTATATGAAAACTTGTTGTTGTTGTTGTTGTTCTCTCATCCTTGTTGTTGTTGTTTTTCTCTCATCTGTCTATATCATGGCGCCAAGGCGTTATGCTAGGGCGTTAAGGTGGGCGTTGACGGGCGTCGCTGCATATACAATGAATTAGTGACAATTCCACGAAAAATCAGAGCTTTTGGGCTAATTCACCAGGGCGTTGAAGCGTTGAGCTAGGCGTTGGCGGGCGTTGGATTATGGACGCGGATATTCTCTAATGGACGACGGCTGATTGTGAATGACAGACTAGACGCTTGTAATTGCTACAAGATGCCATTTCACACGACACATTCGGACCAAGGATGGTCCATTTCTACCCCAAAACACCTTCCTTCACATCCCCAAAATGCCCACTTTGGCTACTACTCCTACTGATGACGTCACAGATGGAGTGGACATCCTTCAAATCGGGGTCTACACCCCGAGAGCTACAAAATGACACCCCACACGACGCAATCGGAGCAATAGTGGTCCATCTCTAGACCAAATACCTGCCTTCACTTCCCCAAAATGGCCACTTTACTTACTACACCCAACTGCGCATGCGCAGACTGACGCGACTTGCAGTAAAAAACACGCTATTCTGACTCTACCCCACAAAAGCTTCACTCTGACACCTTCCACAACCCATTTGGACCACTAGTGGGCCGCATCGGCCCCAAAATGTCTATTTGCATACCACGGCCTGCCTGCTTATGAGCAGAACGACGATATTCCTACCCCAAATCCTTCACATTGATACCTCACTCGACCCAATCGGACCACTAGTGGCCCACCTCGACCGCAAAACGTCTATTTCCATACCCTTTTCCCACAATTCCCTGTCTACGCATGCGCAGAATGTTGACCACGGCCGAGTCACTAGTCCAGGCGGATGCCACCTCACATATGCTTCACATTGATACCTCACTCGACTCCATCGGCCCATTAGGGGTTCCCCTAGATCCCAAAACGTCTATTTCCATACCCTTTGTCCACGGCGCATGCGCAGAATGACGATATTCCAACCTCAGACCCACCCCGGTAGATGCGCCTTCACGAATGCTTCACATTGATACCTCATACGGCTCCATAGGACCAATAGTGGCCCACCTAGTCCCTAAAACGTGTATTACCATACCCTTTTTCCACCGCGCATGCGCAGAATGACGATATTTCAACCCCACACCCAGCCCATCAGATGCCCCTTCACGAATGCTTCACATTGATACCTCATACGACCCAATCGGACCATGCAGCGTATTTGAAGTCTGGGGACTACCTTTTCTCCGCGGAAGCTTTTTCCCGCGACCGCATCACCGCCAGACATGACCACATCACCGCGGAGGAATACAAGGTCAAAGGTTGCCAGACCTATAGTGGTCAAAACTTGGCACACAGCCAATGCTGATGCAATCTATAACCTTGAGCTGGTGGCGCCCCCTGTCGGACGCTCCACGGAAATCAAGAATTATCCCTCAAGTTTAAGTGCAAAGAGGGCAATGTTACCTTTTTTTTGCGGTGAACATACTACTGGCCATAATGGGTGTAGTATGAATGAACCATCTCTCATTAACACATTAACAATGGGCATACTAGAATCAATAGCTGGAGAGTCTAGCTAGCTAGAGAGCCTAGTTGGCTTGATTCAACAGTTTTCCAAATAGCAGAGGGATATAAAGCAACCATTTTTTTCCTAAACTGGGAGAAATGTGAATGAAATAACCCAGAAACTGTCACCCCGGAGAAGACAACCCAGCTACCACTGTTCAATGAAATCTGTACTTTAAATGGCATCAATGCAAGAAAGCCCCATTAGAGTGTTGAGCTCATTTAACACATTGTAGTGTGTTTGCTTTCACCCCAAGACAAGTTTGAATATCTCGAAATAGACAATTCTGTGATTTCAAACTTGATTATACAGGCTGATGCAATATTTCTGCAAAACTGATCAGTTTTGGGAAAACATTTCTGTATTGTTTGAAAACATTTCTGTATTTTTTCCAAATATTTCAAGTATTACCATTGTTAAAAATAATTTCATGCTGTTTAAAGCCCTCAATGATTGTTAATTCCACAGCACCAAGAAAAAAGGTCGTTAGAAGGGCAGCACCACCCCAGACCAAAAATTTCGAAAACTAAACTTT